>JBBPOB010000700.1:0-13848 GCA_038091275.1 Tylopilus subfusipes | reverse complement strand
TGATGTAGAGTTGGGCGTATCTGGCTCTAGTGATATCCACTCTCCACGTCCAGGGTCTCGGAGAGGAACCTCTAATAGTAACGATCTCGGTCCCCCGTCACTAAAATAGTTGGTGAACCGCGAAGCGCAAGGTCGAGTGATAGATCATATCGATCTACCCACCATAAGCACCGGTCAGCATTCATATCGCAAGGGCTTGCCAATTCAAGAAAGGACTGCCGAGCTCGTGAAAGCAACGAGGTGGCCACGAACATGGTTCTGGAAACCCTTGGTCGTTGCTCTCCAGCTTCCTCCGTGGTGGTGTCAAGCGAGTACTCTCTCCTCCGCAGTCTCAGACACTTATCTTAGCAGTCTCTCTGTAGGCACCGGCAGCAAGTTGGATAATGACAACCTCATCTGCAAGGTATGAGCTCTGAACCCACGTAAAATCCAGGCTCACACGTTCTCAAGTGCCACGCAACTCCCGACAATCCGCAACATCGTTATCGCAGGAGAAACCGGAGTCGGGAAAAGTTCTCTCATCAACCTCGTCATCGGCAGGGAATGCGCTGCCACAGCCAACGACGTCCGTGGCGTAACCATCGGCACGGAATGTCACGATTGGGTCAACGAGACACAGACGTTCCGCCTCTGGGACACCCCCGGTCTCAGCGAAGGCTCGTTCGGGACCGTATCCCCAAAGCAAGCACAGGATGCCCTCCGATCGCTTCTCACGGAGTTGGCTCGGGGCGACGGCGTCCATCTCGTCGTCATCTGCATGCGCGGACTGCCCAGGGTCACCCGGGGCATGAAGCAGACGTACGACACCATCGTGCGAATCCGTGACAGGGCCGCTCCAAATGTCCCGCTCGTCGGTGTCATCACCGACCTCGAGAAGAGATCGGCCTTCCCAGATATCATTCTCTCCATGGACGAGTGGTGGACGAACAACGTCGCTGCGCTGTCCGACTACGGCATGGAGTTCTCTGGGCATGCTTGCATCACGACGCTGCCCGACAATTGTCATCCCAGGCTCCCCGGTCGTCGCGAGTTGTGTCAAGGACTCGTTCGCCACCTCCTCATAGAGGGCGTGTCGCCGAAACTGGCCCGCAATATCGTCATCTCGGGCGAGATTGGGGTTGGGAAAAGTTCCCTTGTCAACCTCGTACTCGGCTTGGACCGGGCGCTTGTGGTGAATGACGTGAGCCCGGTCACAACCACGACGAGTTACTATGACTGGGAGACCAGCAGTCAAACGTTCCGTCTTTGGGACACCCCTGGCCTCGGGGAGGGCTTACATGGGAGCATGGTCCAAAAGCGGTCACAGGAGGCGCTCCGAACGTTGTTCACGGACCTCAACGAGAGAGGTGGCGTCCATCTCCTGATCATCTGCATTCGTGGCATCTCCAAACTCATGACGGCGACGAAGCGGACGTACGATCTCGTCACGAAAATTCGCGACAAGTACTCTCCCGCAACCCCCGTCGTCGCGGTGATCACCGAGGTCGAGGGTCGGTCGACCGCGTTCGATACCGCACTGTCTATGGAGGAATGGTGGGCGACCAACGCGGGCGTGCTGTCAGACTACGACATGGTCTTTTCGGGCCACGTTTGCCTCACCACCCTTCCCGATAACTGTCACCCGCAGATTCCTGGGCGCCGCCAACTGTGCCAAGAGCTTGCGCGGAGCCTGATCATGAATCACTCTCTCCATCCACGGACGTCCCCCCCCAAAGACCTGCACGTGTTGTTGTTCGGGGAGACCGGTGTCGGTAAGAGCTCGCTCATCAATCTCCTCGCGGGGTGGCAGATCGCGACCGTTTCGCCGGACAGCGCGCCTTGCACGCTCGACGCGTCTGAGTACCAATTCCAGCTCGGCTCGACGACGATTCGGTTATGGGACACCGTCGGGCTGGAGGAGCCCGAAAGGGGCCCGAACGGGTACGTCGGCGCGATCGAAAAGGCGGTCCAGCTGATCAAGCGGCTCAACGCCACGGGTGGGATCAGCCTCTTTCTGTTCTGCATCCGCGGGAATCGGGTCACTGCCACGACGCAGAGCAACTATCGGTTGTTTTACGAGGTGCTCGGGAAAAAAGAGGTGCCGATCGCGTTGGCGGTGACGCATTTGGAGAGGGAGCTCGACATGGAGGATTGGTGGCTCCGGAATGGTAAGACGCTCGAGCGGAGTGGGATTCACTCGACAGGGCATGCATGTATTACGACGCTCGAAGGGCATCCCAAGTACGCCGAGTCGAGGGACGTGGTGCAGAGTTTGCTGTCGCGCTTTGACGAGCAGGGCAAGTTTTCGATGCCGTCCGAGGCGTGGATCGGTCGGATTCTCAAAGGGTTGGGGTCCTTGGTGGAGAAGAGTTTTCCGAGAGGAAAGGATTTGATTCGGATTTTGACCAAGAGGTGCAATTTGGAGCCTGATGTAGCGCAACGGGTGGCTGCTTGCATAGATGCCGATGGTTACTAGAAGCTGCATTGCTATGGCTACTACTAGGGTCCGGGCGTAGCGTACGTACCTACTGACTTTGTAATTATTCCACCGGCATTCTCTCTGATGTGACCAGTACTTCCGGCCCAGCGTGAACTCAACGTATTCTGTCACCTGCCCTACTTCTTTCACTCGCTGCATGGACATTTCACTGGAATGCGAGTCTGAGTCTTTGGTTGGCCAAGTTAGCGGCACAACGTTCCAACGACCGGGCAGCGCTTGAGAGCGCACGTATCGTATCACTGGAAACTAGTAGTACGACTCGGAATGACGTTCATGTCAATGATAATCCGGTAGTCGCCGGTCTGTTCGGTATTGCTACATTTGATCCCCGAAGTTTCCTCTGATCATGGGATACAGTAGCATGATTCCGAAACTGACATGATCACGTTCCATGACTAGATGTAGCCTTCTGGTAACGATCCCGCAGTCTAAGAGGCAAGGACTAAATGTCCGCCGACAAGTTGGCTGTCCGGGACTCGGCCGTTGTCAGGCCAACGCATGGATTCCGACTTGGAGGCAACCTCGACAAAAGACTAGGATGGAAGACGCAATGCTGCCAGTGTCAGGTGCAAGTTGGCTTCCATTTTCCCATGTCTCCTCCATTCCGAGGTACGTAGTACTACGCAGCCGACTCGACTTTCGCCCCCATGACCTATCGGAAGTTGGCATGCGCCACGTATTCGGGTCATGTCTGACTTTATTTTTACCCGTTGCGGGCGATGACGGCCGAGCCGGGCTGGCTATAGCCCGGGAAGGGTTACAGTCTGGTCTCGTATCTCGACTCGGCGGACTGATGCGAGGTTCCGCGATCGTTCGGCCCCGTGGTACGAATTCCATCGTCATCTCTAGCCGCGATTCTCACCGATGGTATTTTACAGTGGCTGGCTGTGGGTCTTGAGAATTCGAACGACCCCATCCTCTCAACTTCGCTTGGTATACATGCATTGCCTTGAACCCGCATGTCATTCCTGGCTGGATCACGTAAAAGGTCGCCAATCTCAATATGCGTATCGATATGTAGCTGCTGTCAAATTCGATACGATGCGCCTCTTCGAAGGTTCTGATGCGGCGGTAGCATGGCTGCTCGAAATGTATGTCGAAGCCACTCTGCTAGGCGACCTTGGCGGCGTCGCCATGGTCTTGAACACGTGTTGGAGCATGTTACTCAAGGTTCTGTCAGATTGATCATTAACGAAACACTCCACCGCCGTTTCCCAAAAGAACTTTTGCAGACCTCCTTCTGGTGAGCTGTGAAGCTGATTTAGTAGAATTTTGCGAATCTCCTCGCCGAGTAATGCCCGTACGGGATGGTCAAGTCCAACCCGGTGATCAAGGATTCAAGATCCAACCCTTCTACAATGTTGCGCGTTGCCTGCACTAGGCGATCAGGGTAACTGGCAGAATCTTGTGAGGCTGTTGTTTATAACTATCTTTGACGGGTGCCGTCGTTGGCATAACTTTGTTTGTAGATGAGCGCTCACATAGGTCAGTCTCACCTATCCGAATTATGCTTTCTGGGCACGAACGCATGCGCTGCAGTTCCGTAACAAGGATAAATCATTTTGCCTGATAAGACGCGGGTATCTCTGGGGATACTTCCAAGGTACTCGGCTTCATCCGACAACATACAAGACCCTTGAACTTCCCAAGTCATCAAGCTTCGAGATGGCGTTGCTTTCGCAGGTTGCCTCCGATGTGCTTTGTCCACCTCTGACATACGACCGAGACCTCAGCATAGGATCACCATGCTGGTTGTACCAGGCTTGCCCAACGCAATAAATCCGAGACTGTACACAAAACCAGCATTGAAACACCGTGTTGCCAATCGTGAACAGGTTTACCTCAATGTGATATGCCTGACACCTTGCACATGACCAGTGTTGGATCACCACATCGGTTGTGAGCAGGCATACGCTCAACATAACACACCTGCCATGGAGGGTCTAGTCGTACTTTACCTCTCTACGAGCACTCGGGCTGTCGTGTTTGTATTGTTCGCGTGTCAATGGGCTGCATATCAGTACATACTGTATCTATACATTTTTTTGAAAATGACTTCCGTGTGATTGAATATTATTGGTTTCGTTTGTGGTTTGATCTGGTTGCCCATTGAGCGTTGCGAAGAACTCCCGCGTCGAGGACGTCTCAGGGGGATGATGGTGGATTGTACAGCCTCTGAATCATTCGTGGTAACGGGTACTAACTTGAAGTAATTGCCTTGCAGTGGGAGGGAAAGAGGTGCTTTGTCAGCACGGGATACCCGTGTGAAAAATTGGCAATGGTTTCACTCCCCCGCCAGGCTGGCACTCAACGCCATGTTCGGGAAAATGATCGAGATCCCCATACCATGTTCCAACCTCAGATCTTCGCGGTGGCCTCACCAAATTAGAGCCAAATTAAAATGAATGCAGAAAACGTCGTTCTGAATGGTACGTAAACTCAGTGTGTGGTGGCGGGAGCAGCACTCAAGCTTTTTTTCATGTGGCAGCTCCCGAACAACCAACTCGGTATGTGGCAGCCCCTGCATCTCCCCATGCCACGTAAATCCTCTCGGCAACTACCTAGCTACCTACCCACTTCCCCCGTCTGCCTTGCAGTGCATTGCATCCATGAGTATGCTAAGTGGTCGCATCTGGTATGTATCCAGTCAAATTTTCCGAAACGACTCATGCTTAACGCAGCGTTGAGCATCATCACTACCCAACCAGTAACCTTGGACCAAATGCTCAATCAGTCATTAACTTGCAGATGGTTGTGGCCATCACTAAGGGTCCTGGCGTATAGAATCCGAAGAGACGTTATTCGGATCAACTCGGAAACGTCCACTACTGTAACAATCACTACCAAGGTGTGGCGTGGGGGCTCCACGAGATCAATCTCCAGGTGGAATGGTCTTGACGTGCTGTCATGCCTCGTGTTACGTCCTGCCACACCCTTCTCACACTGCGGGATGAAATCTCGGAACAAAGATTGAGCTCCTCATGTAACCTGGTGTTCAAGAATACATGTCCGAGCGTGCAGAAGTTGATGGTTGGATTGTTCGTGCCGGTCCCAAAGCCAAGACCTCCACATTACAGATCTCTGGTACGATTCCATAGTCACTTTCAGTACATCTTAACTAACACTCAACATGTGTGGATAGGCTCCCACTAGACGTGAGAAGACGGGTCTGCCCTTTTCGATACGCCGCAAGATGCCGTCAGGTCACAATATTGACTCTACCGCCTAGCCCTAGACTTGCCATCCGCGCACCCACAATTTCCTTCTCTCACCAATAAAATTATTTTTTTACTGATGTGGCCAGTTGTCAAGGGGCGCGAATACTACTGTAATCCCCCAAGATAGCAATGGCGCTTGGCATTAATATTAGAGAAACCGGTACGGGCAAAGATCGCCGACAACAATTGCGCGCTCGTCAGCCGACGAGTCATGGTTGCTGGATGTTTACGACTTGGACGCCCGGTGGTAGCGAGGTTGGTGGCGTCTCTGCCTAATGCTGCATGGCGTTTCCGCATGTGAGACTAACCGTCATCGAAAATTCTGTCTGAATGCAATATCTGCAGGGTTCAAGTTGGTTTCGCAATGAATGGGAGGCTGAGCACCATTATACCACACTATGCGGTTATCGTCAGTGGTCGTGACACTGTCAATTATTGTATGGCTGTCAGGCGACCTTTGGTACCGCGTTGTGAACACTTCTATAACAATGTTGTGCATCACAGGTCCTGGTCAAGCGGAAGCTGATACCGAGTCCCGATATTATTGAGCTTCATGGTGAATAAGATAAACCATCGATTCTCATGTTGGTGGTCGTCATCCGGTTGCCGTCGTTGATTCTTATATCCTCGCAGATAACATTGCCAAGGGAAGGAGGATAGCGACTACTATCGGTCGTCCGAAAATCAAATGCTGTCTCATGGAGTGGGATAAACCTTCGCCACAGACTGCCAACGTAGCCGAGCTCCGGAAACACCGGCCAGTATCATCAACCTGGCGCCTTGAGGTCGCAGCCGCTGTAGCCCACGAAAGAAGTTCGGTGATCCCCAGTTCAAACATGCCATCTTATCTAATTCCAGAATAGTGCTACTTCCACAGGGACCAGTTGCTCAGCTCATTGCATCACCCCACGGACGGGCGCTTGATCCACCCACATATAAACGACGATACATTCGTGCACCTTCAGCTAAGCACCACTCTATCCTTCAGCATGGCACACGTTCCTGCAAATTCCCTCATTCATATCAACCGTCCCCACCACACTTCTTCCGGGGAGCCGACTAATGTCCATCAAAACTACTCTGCCCTTTCGGTTAATTATTGCCCGGAGTACGTGTACACCAACTGTCCCACAAACAGCGATTGACCTATCATCTCACCAACAACAGCTTTTCATCACGTGGTTCTCTCCATCACGTCTCCGCTCCCGCTCCTATGATCCCTGTTGCAGAAGAACTCCACCCCGACTCCCAGGAGATTCCTTTATTCTGCTATTCGGACCTGATCCTTGAGGAATCAACTGCACATGAGCGAGTGCCCTCTTCAAGTTTCATGGTTGAAAGACATCTATATCATAACCCTTCCGTTACTCGATTACAGCTGAAGCTGCATCAAGCAGATGAATCAACGTCGGAAGCGCCTCCTCCTGTCAATCGATCTGCACTTCCACACGCTCTAATTCCATTTACGATGCTACCTCCCCAAAGCCTTCCAGGGCCAATGAACGCTGCATCTGGTTTTACGAGCTCGTTCGACCACCCCCTTGCTCAAGTCACGATCACTTCTCCTTTGACAGCGGCTACATTCCATCGGTTTTGGGGAAACACCGTGACACCTGTAGTTCCAGAGGTCCCGCCTGCCATCGCCCTCCCTGACCCGGACCACTCGAACGCCACCTACGCCTGCTGGTGTGTGACTGGTGGGTCACCTTGCAATGTCGCAGTGCGTGGAACCAAGCAAGCCATACGTGACCACCTCAAACAGGACCATCAGTTTCATACCGTTGGAAAGGATCGGGTAACGTGTTTGTGGGCAGGATGCGGGAAAGCTCTGCAACGGGAGAATATCCCAAGACACATCATCACCCACCACTTTCGCGTTCGAGTGCGCTGCGTCGGATGTGGTTTACCTCTCTCTCGCCGTGACGTCCAGTATAAGCACATGAGGGCTTGTCGCATGAAACACCAGATTGCTTTGAGGCTCGACTCTGACCTGTCAAGTGCACAGGCACGTTGAGCACCCAAGGGAGCTCGATATATATGTATGTTATTATTTTGTCAAGGGCATGGTAATGCGACTCGGTTTCACTGTCAAGCTGACTACGCTCATAGTACGTACTATAATACTACATGTCGCAGTGCATGCTATGACATTTGTATTCATGTAATATCCGTATGCTTCGTTTTTGACCGGGATCCGACCAGACTGCGCCAAATGTCACATGTCAATGATATCTTTTCACGTGATCCATGACACGACCAGAACTCGAAGTGACCCTTGTCTCTCAACGTTTAACATTCGACCTGCAGGGACATCTGAGCTACCTTCATCATGGCAACGAAGGGCAAAGGCGATGTCAAAGTTCTCAGAGGACAAGAAGGTACGTAGATCTACCCGGCCGAGATCAGCGAATATATTCATCTCTAAACCATCACAGCCGAAGATGCCATTTTGCAGTACATGAAAAAGGTGATCGCGACGGAATTTCTTGCCTATATGCACTCTTAAACATCCGACAGATGAACAGGCCCTTTGGTGCCGTTGACATTTCAGCCAATTTGAAGGGTGCAGTCCCAAAAACAACGACGGCCAAGATCCTTGCCTCACTAGCCGAAAAGGGCGCGATCATACAAAAAACATATGGTATATGCTCTCTGAAATGGTTTTATTTGACACGCTCGGACTGCATTCATGCAGGCAAAACAAACTTTTACGTCGCGAATCAGAATGACATCGATACCCTCTCTGCAGACGAACTGGTAGCGCTCGAAAAGGAATGCAAAGCGGTCGAAGAGGCGAACAACACTGTCGCTGCGGAAGTCAAGATTTTGCAATCAGGTTTTGAATAACGTGCTCGTCTTGCTTCCCTGTTTCACACGTACCAGAGCTCAACAAACTCAAAAATACGCCTACGGACGTCGAACTTGAGGCTCAGATCGGAGACGCGAGCCAGGCAGTAAGACGTGTCTATACGTATTGTCATTGATATCATCTACTACACCAGATCGCCCGTCTGTCGGAGAGGCTTGCTCCGCTGCGTAGCGGCGTACCACTCATATCGTCCGACGACCTCGCTCAACTCGACATAGAATGGAACAAATGGCGACCCGAGTGGGCGCGTCGCAAGAAAATCTTCACTTCGTCAGTCTACATATACCCATCGTCTACGCTTCCCCGAGGTGCACGTTGATCTGCATTGCTTCTAGCCTTTGGCAGCTCGCGACGGACGCTCTACCACCTCAGGATGCCACTGCTCTTGCTGAGGACCTCGGGATCGAATTCGATACGCCGGAACACGCGTCGCTCGAACGTGGTCCTTTGTGCATGGTACTGGGACAGAACTCGAAGCCGAATTTGAAGCGCAAGCGCGAATAGGTTTGTGTCTGCAGTGTGCTCCTTTTTCATGTACTTCTTTCTCTGGATGTTACAAACCACGGCAAATTGCAGACCATATGTGATGACTATGATATAGTAATCTGAGATGCACAGCGACGATGCAGGCAATGATATTCTCGCGTCCCCCTCATCCAGCAATTGTTGCATTCCCCCCAATGCCCAGCCATCCCCTTCCAAATCCACCTGCAACAGCCCTAAAGCCAGAGTCCTTGACCTCAGCAAGGAACAGATCATGCTGGTCTGCCAACCGTTCATTATTTCGTCTGATCTCTTGGACGACACCATGTTGATGGGTATACAGAGGGCAAGTGGCATTATTTTCGAACAGACATCTACGTTGGGTGATCCATCAACACTGACTCGTCGAGAAAGAAAAAACGTACCGCTGGTGAAAGCTATGATTGCACATGAAGTGTATGCTTGGAAGATCGAGCTGGCCATTGCACTGCGAACACCTCGTGACGTGGAATACTCTCGGATGCTCCGCGTCCTCGAGATCTTCGACTTGCTTCAACTTGGACTTAGTCTCGGAGCGGTAGGAAGAAATGAGTTGTTGATCCTGTGGGGAGCGGTGTCGTCGTCACGTTCCACCAAGGGGAGCAGGACAAAGAGAAACACACCGTCGCGATTTCATCCATGCCTTCCTTGATCCGCCTCATTAGCCAGCCTTTAACGAGTCCGATGCTTGCCACCTCGTTCCGACTGAGGACCTGTACGACAGACAGAGGAGACATCATCTTTTCGCTCTCGATATGTTCCAGGAGGGCCTCGAGATCTGCTTGGTGGGCAGTAAGAAGCGCAGGGGTCGACGTGAGGAAACGGAGGACGAGCGGATAGAGGTGTGGATTGTTAGGACCGTACTTGCGTAGCGCTGAAACCACCTGAACCGAAGGCGAGGACTCGGGAAAGCCCGTCACGGACGTGCAGCCCGAGTTGTGCTCTTCCATCCAGAACCGTAACACGTCCTCGTACATGCCTATTTTCTCCCACAAAAGAATCAGTCCGGGCGTATACTGGTGACTCGAGCAAATGACCAGCGCATGGGTGAGATCGTACGGAAGGTGGGTGGATCGGAGCAGTCGGAGGGCTTTGTGGTGCTCACACGGGGTATGTTGGTCCCCTTCGGTGTCCTCGTTGAGATAGAGCTCCAGGAGCGTATTCCACACTGCGGCCTGGTCCCATTTCTCGGTCTCTTCACCCTCGGCTCCACCGAGAGCGACGGCGCCGGACTCCGAGCCTCCAACACCGTCTAGGGTCTGCTCCCACCGCCGCTGTGCCACCGCTTCCAGGAACGTCGTGAAACATCCCGGGTGGTCTACGAAGTGCGCAAAGAAGAGCGTTGGGGAAGGTCGACGAGGTGGCGTGTGCGTCCCCGGGCCGCTCGCGGATTGTAATTGGGATGCGAAAGATTGAGTGCTAGGTCCACCCGCTAATGCGGTCGTCAGATCTTCCTCTCCTTCCTTGTCCTCCACTTTCTTTGCGGCTCCGTCACTGCCAGTCAACGCTGGAGGTACTGCCGGTGCTCTTGACAGGGCTAGCAAAGACAGATAGGAAGGCGCCGATATGCCCTGTGCTGGGGGTTGAGGACTTTCCGAAGGCGGCAGAGACCCAGAAATTGTACAGAGATCAATGAGCAATTGCGTAGTCTCGTTCGGAAGGTTGTCCAGCAGAGCACGGCAATAACGAGCGAGGTTTGATTCCGCCTGACGGTTCGAGGATTAATGATTGCCCAAGGAGCGCATGGAAAACGAGAACTTACACCAGCTCTGCCCACTTCTCTCAGATAACTAACTGCTGCCCTATACCCATTCTCTATCTTGCCTTTGTCCGTTTTCTCGGTCGCCTTTGCATCTCCATTTCCAGCGCCGATATCTTCCACGACGACCCTTAGATAATCCTCGTGTCTCCCCCACCTTCTCGCAAGGTACGCGGCCTGCTCAAAGAACCCCGCCTGTCGACATACACGAATCGCGGTGTCAAGATCAAACGGCGGTTCTCGACTCGCTCCTTCGCCGGGGACCGTCTTGCCATCGAAGGTGACAGTTCCAACAATTCTCCCTTCGCTGCGGACAAACGCATCCACTTTGACGACATCTCCGACCTTCGCGTACGTGTTGAGGAGCAAGGTAGTATGTTCTGCATTCGCGAGCCCGTGAGTATGCAATTCTTGTAGGTAAACCATCAAGAGTGGGGTTAGATTGGCTGTTAGGAACTGTGTGGATGTCAGTATATGCACTTGTTCATGATACGAACGGCACACCTTGCGTACGACATAACTTCCGCGAAGACCACCGATCGTTTGTAGATATTCCTTCATCGCCCCTTCGTAATCGCCTTTCTCGTATAAATAATCACCATGATGCCGGTGTACGTCTGTCGTGTCCAGATTCTGTGTATGGGCAAACGACAGGGCGAGAGAGTAGAGGTGTTTCTCGTACAGCAGCGCAAGCTTCGTGCCGGTGGGCTTCTCAGGCAACCGAGTCACCTGGGTGAGTAATGTTCGGTTTGTGATAGGGCCTCCATGCGATTAAAGAGGACTAACCATGCCATCATTCCCCAAGACATATACAGACCCCCATGCAGACACGACGTCCCGGACTCCACGCTCAAATACCCCGACGTATGCGATCATCTTGTTCTCCATGTCAATGAGTACCACCCGTGCGGCATCCGGGTCACTGCGCCCATCATTCGCGGAACCCGAAGAAAGAGCGTTCGAGAGGGAGGGTGCGTCGGTAGTAAGCTTCCGTTGTAGCGGACCAGGAGTCTTCGTCGCAGTGCTCGAAGGAACGGTTGCGGAATTAAGCGTCGACGCAGAGAGAACGACGACCACGTAATTCAGGTGCGTGTGCAACGAAGATTTGCGTCCTGGGGAACTCAGTCAGATGGGCCATTCTCGATTCCAAGCCCAAGTCGCACCCGACAGACCAGGGCTGTACTCACCTTCGTAGCTAACCACACCCAACCTTCCGCCGCTTCCAATGCCGACCACTGCTTCGTCCCTGCCCAGGACAACCCAACGTGATTTCCAGTCGACACAAGAGCAACATAAGCCTGCTCCGATCTCGTCAACGAGGACGGCTGTTGGGCTAGAAGGTTTGGGTAGAATCGGATAAGCATAAGTGGAAGAGGTGGTAACGATAACGAGCGACAGCGTCGGAGGGGAACTCGAAGGATTCACAGGATCTACAACAGGCGATGTCGACGAAGGATCCATGGAAACCGATGCGGGTGCAGTAGTGAATGCTAGATATGTCACTGGCTCAGTCGCAATTTCGTGAATAATTCGAGGTTTCGGGATGGATGTGGATGAGGACGATGACAGGGACTGGTCCAAGTGACGATACAGAAGCACAGTGCCATCTGCAAGACCCACGGAAAGGAAAGAGAGGGTTGAGGTTAATGCGAGAGTAGTGACCTATATATTGTAGTGAGACCACGTGAAGAATACAGCCAGAACAGAGCATACGGGGTGAGGTTTCCCAGTTGGCTGCACCTTGGCGGTGCGGAGGAGGGCAGGTGCGCTTGTTCTCCTATCCGTCTTTCCTAGGTCCCATATTTTCATGATAGAAGAGCGCACGTTGTCTTCGTCCTTGGGGTGCTCGTGAGTCAAGGGTGAAATGAATTCTGAGGAACACGACCACCCACCCCGATAGAGATCAAAATGCCCATCTCCTCCACCATATGAGTCACCCGTCCACCCACATGTGCGATCCAGCTCGCTACAGAAACGAAAGCTTGGTTGAGAAGGTGGACACTGCCATGAATGTCTGCGACAACCAAGCCGTGAGAGGAAGAGATCACAGCGGAGACTTCTGGGGCACTCTGAGGCTCAAAAGTCAACAGGAGAAGAAGACGAGCTGAAGGCTCAGGGTAACTGCACCTTGAACAGGTCGGGTGGGCTTGATGGGTCGTGCACGTCCTTGACGAGCTCGACGTCGAAGAACGTGAACTGCCGAAGCTAAACGCGATGTCAGAAGTGCACTCTATGCGAAAGGAAAAGGACGGTTCTACAGCAGCAGCGGTCGTGGAGGCGGCCATGTCTGCGATCTGAACGCCAAGCTTCACCGTTTCCCACCGTTTGTGATCCCCCTACAAACCAACCCCGAGCCTTTCCAAATACCAAAACTTCGTGTACATATCAGTGTCGTTGTGTCCAGATGTCTCGAACCGCAAACCGGCGATCTCTCTCGAGGTGTGGCTGGAACAGAACTGTGCGTCTCGGACATTCGCGCACGTGTAGCTTAACTGGCAGATGCTTAGATGACGTGCCGTGTTTCAAGACTCGCACTGATCGCTTGGTCCATGGGGTCTCTGCGCCACACATCTCGGTCCAGATTCTAGGCGGTGTTGGCTCTTTTGGTCAGAACGTGCGTGCTCATGATAGATTGGTTTTGCCTCCGAGTGTAAAGTCTAGTGTTACTATACTTGGATGCAACGTGCCGCGGCCCTCACACTGCGCCATCATCCCGATTTTTGATCTGGTGAGTCCCTGCACCCGTCTTTGTTGCCCAATTCCGCTTACATAGAAGCACCCAGCTACGGGATGTCTACATGCCACACTGGCCTTTCATCAATGAATCGAGATGCCATTCTTGATCGATCCAGCGTCGTGATACAATTCATAGTACGTTCCACTGTGAGGTATCCATTACTAGGGACTATAGAATATATGAGAGGTAACTCACACCTGCATATCAATTGTGGAAAAAAAGTGACTGCAATCAGGGAGGTCCTCGTCTGATTCGCTTTTCTCC
>JBBPOB010000699.1:0-13851 GCA_038091275.1 Tylopilus subfusipes | reverse complement strand
GACTAAAAGTGTAGTGAAAGTGTAGCAAAAGTGTAGTCAAAAGTGTAGCAAAAAGTGTAGTAAAAGTGTAGTGAAAGCGGACTAAAAGTGTAGTGAAAGTGTAGCAAAAGTGTAGTAAAAGTGAAGTGAAAGTGTAGTGAAAGTGTAGCAAAAGTGTAGCAAAAAGTGTAGCAAAAGTGTAGTAAAAGCGGACTTAAAAGTGTAGTACAACTACTCAAGGTCAAAGATGTAGTCATATATATTAAATGCTAGGTACTATAAATGGTCTCATAGTGTAATGGTTAGTTTGTCGGACAGTTGCCATTTTTGGCAAGTCCTGAGTTCAATCCTTGCCACTCGACATATTTATAATTTCCATTTGGCCACTCCGGAGTGTACTAAAAGTGTACTCAAAGCATACTAATAAATGTAGAATTAGGATTAGGATTAGGAGTGTATCAAAAGTGTAGTTAATAAATGTAGGATTAGGATTAGGAGTGTACTAAAAGTGTAGGATTAGAATAAGGATTAGGAATAGTAGTGTACTGACCAAAAGGCTAATTCTAATCCTACACTTTTTAGTACACTTTTGTACTAATGTAATCATACTATGGACACTATGGATTTACTGGGAGAGTGCTGTCAAACACTATGAAAACACTATGAACTATGAAAACACTGTGAGATACTGTCATAGTACTGTTCATATGGACCCTCACTATGGGCACTATGGTACTGTCCAGTGCTGTCCAGTAAGTTAGTTCTGATTTTGCTGATGCAGTTTTGGGATAGTTATTCGTTCACCTGAATAGTGATTCGCTTTGGGTCATCTCTGCGTGTTGCCTAACATTATCCCAAAACTCTCTCAGACTCAACCCTTATCATGTTCCATCCATCCTCTTATCTATGAACAATCCATACATCTCATGGAGAGATCACAATGAACACTTTGATGGACACTTCAAGTCTCCCCCTACCATGTCTCACATGGACTTAGATCCAGAAATCTCGATGGCAGTGGTCCCGCCGGATGTACTTCATGCGTTCTGCCTTGTTGACTCTCAACCCACCTTTGATGCACTCTACCAAGACTGGTTCATTTGCTACCAACAGAATCCCATGATGGCAGGATATCTGCCGATTCCCTACATTGTGCATGCTGCTCCTGATACGCCTCCACATGCATTCCACAATATGCACTCACCATCGCTGCGCGTCAACCTCCCGACCAACACAACTATCAGAATTGGGAAGTCGCTCACTGTGAAACCTAAGGCCTTCGATTGAGACAAGGAAAAGTTCATACAGTGGTGGCAAACCATTGAGCTGTATCTCACAGGATTCGACGCTGAACCTTCCAATCAACAGAAGATCCTGATTGTCCTCTTATACATAAAGGGCAAGAACACAGCTGGATGGTTCACAGACCTCTACCACACCCAAGGCCTTCTTGCCTCATTGACCTTTGAGGAGTTCACTGACAAACTTCAAATGTCTTTCCGCCCCGTCTCCCTTTAATGCCAGGCTAAAAAGGAACTCCTCTCATTGTGACAGGGTAAGGAGACGGTAGAGGACACCATTGTCTGCATGAAACACCTCATCATCGAAGCGGAGTATAACGTGCACAACCATGCACGCCTCCTCATCAATATTCTCTGAAACGGTATTCACAATGATGTTGTTGAATACGTTGAGCGGTCTCAACCAGAACTCCTCAGCTCCCATTCCTTCCCTCAATAGGAGATTGCCCTCGTTCACATGGATCAGGTTCTCACAGAGATCACAGACCACAAATGCAACACTGGTAACTTTGTCTCGAAAAACTTTCCAGCCTGATTGAGTAACATGAACCTGGCGAATCCCTCTTTGACCACCACTTCCACTCCTTGCCCAACCACGAAGGCTGACATCCACCCAAACCAACCTGGCACCTTTGATGGCCAGGGCGTTCCCATGGACATAAACAAGGTATGGGTGGAGGGCAAATGTGCCAGATGTGGAGGAGTGTGGCCATGCAAAGAACATACTCGCCCTTGCAAACAGCTACGTTTCATTGAATTCAAAGGAGCTAAAATCTTTTACCAGAATTCTGAGGAACTGGCAGATGCAATGAAGGTCGTCAAAAAGGAGCAGGAACGGGATTTTTGAAATGGGGTATAGTTACTGGTTGAACTACTGCCCCTGCCTGTACATCGTCAACACAATCTTCCAACCACTTTGCGGCCCTTGATGATGAACTGACCATCATTCTGAACAACAACTCAAGCACACCCTCCTATGTTGCCCCCAACATCATCATCACACCTCCTATCTCCCCTTTGCCCCCCATCACCATTCTTCACAGACCCAAACCTGCTTCTTCACCCACATCATCCACATCATCCACCTCGACCACCCCAACACCATCCCTTGCATTCTGCCCCAAAGTCCAACCATGAAAGCACCGCACCTTGCGCAACAGGCGTTTCGCCTGGAAGAACACAGTTGATCCTTGGATGATTCAGTGGATCAAAGCTGTGATTGACGGTCCCGATGAGTTGTGTGCCTCCCATCACCTGCATTCCTTTGTACATGACTCACCCCTTGGCAAAGTTAACACTACCCTCCTCTCAGATCTCCACTCACTATTGCCTGAAGATGCACACTGGGTGCTCCACGACCTACAACAATGACCCAAGTTTGTCCATCGATTGTCCACAACCACGAATTCCCTTGAACTTCCCATTTCCCTTGTGACCAATGACTTGCAGGAATTTACAGTTATGGCTCTTGTCAACTCTGGCTGCACAGGGTCCTCTGTAGACCATGCCTTTGTTGTTGAAAAGGGGCTGAACACCCACAAGCTTCCCCGCCCAATACCAGTCTACAACGCCGATGGTACCCACAATTCCGCAGGTCACATTGAAGAGTTTGTTATCGTTGAGTTGAAAATCCAACATCATGCAGAGCAGATAGTGCTAGCAGTCACTAACCTAGGGACTAACATGATCTTCTTAGGTCACGACTGGCTAAAGCTGCACAAACTGAAGATCAATTGGGACGATCATGTCCTGGGACTGCTTGACTGCAACAACAATGACAATGATGATGACAAGAGTGAGCAAATATGCTTTCAGGATGGGAATCTCATGTTCCACCTCGACACTGACAGCTATCTACAAAATGTCTCAATGGACATTGCCACTGCTGCGAACCAACAAAAACCCAAGAAGACCTTCAAGGAAGTAGTCCCTCGTCACTACCATGACTATGAGGACATCTTTGCAAAAGAAAACTTCGATGAACTCCCCCCTTGACATTCCTAGGACCACACCATAGAGCTCATACCAGGTGATCATGTTATCGATTGCAAAACGTACAATCTATCTCCTGATGAGCAGAAAGAACTCAATGTATTCCTTGAAGAAAACCTTCAGTTAGGCCAGATCCATCCCTCTAAATCCCCCTTTGCATTCCCCTTCTTCTTTGTTAAGAAAAAAGATGGCCAACTTCGCCCAGTACAAGACTATCGCAAATTCAATGCTATCACAGTAAAGAACCACTATCTGTTACATCGTTGGACGTATACTACCTCTAAAGATGAGGACTATGTAGGCTTCCCTAAGGAGGGTGGTCTCGGTGTTCAAGTCTCCATTGAGAGAGACTAGGTTTACGACGAGGAAGGCGTCAAGAAGACGATCCTTGTTTCCACGGATCGCGACTAGGGCAATGGCTTGTGCATTGCTCAACAAAGAGTCGACGAGACAAATGAACCCTGAAGACAGTGCTTCGGTTAGGGTGTCGCTTACGTTCGTAAGTCGACCAAGGAAGTCTTTAGACTAAGTCAACTGGAGTTGCTTAGGACACGACAAGGTCAAGTCACGAAGGCTGTAGATTGAAGCTGGATCAAGTACAGGGTAGAGGCTAGTAGATCGAAGCGAACTAGCATAAGGAACAAGGGTACTGGTCGCCACGTTTAAATAGCAGTAGATTCTGTGCACGGACCAAGACGAAGAAGGAAATCAAGAAATCGTATCATGTATGAAGACCAATCAGAAATCAAGGTAACATTGTACGATTCACGGAGCCAATGAGAAAAGGTGAATGAGAAGTCGTACCATTTGTACGGGTCTCCAATGGGAAGGTGAGATCCTATATCCAAACGAGGATTAGGATTAGTAATACATGTCAATGAAGGTCAAGACAGCGAGACATAGTACAGGGAAAAAGGGAAGAGAAATCGTAACAATACCCCCTTTGTAAGGGTTGAATCACTGATACAATCCTTCAAAATTCCCCGTAAGCAGCGCCTGGGGATCCACAGTCGTTTGTGTCTCCGACTGGGTCGTAATAGTCATCATAGACATTGTCCTCTTCCAACGGTTGTTCCTGGGCTTGTCGCCTCCTACGTTTGTTGGATCGGGGAGGAGGGGGAGGTGGCCTTCTAGTAGGCTCATGGGGAATGGGACATCTACCGCGCGCGGAGGATGCCGAGGAAGACAATGAAGCCATTGCTGAATGACGAGGGGGTCGAGTGCGAGTACGCAGCGGGCAGTCATGCTGTGCATGTAGTGGACCCCACTGTCGACAAAGGGGACATTGGTAACGGGGGCATTCTGTCTGGATGTGGCCAAGCGAGTGGCACTGAAAACAAGTCTGTGGGTAGCGTGGGTCTGACCTTGGTAATGGGGCATCGCCATCTAGTGCTAATCGTCCCAATGTTACGTTCCTCAGGCATGTTCGTAAATCTAACTCTGTCAACTCTAGCACGTGGATGGTTTCGCTGTCCAAGGGGGAGCTAGACGCGGAAATAGACAAGGCAGGGCGCGGTGTGGGCACTCCGATATCAGGGATGGGTGCATTTGCCTCTTTGGCAAGTTGCCTCAGATAGCGATCAAGGTCTTCGAGGAAGTTGAACATTCCTAATTGGTGTAGAGCTAGAGATATGTTTAAGAGTGCCTCTTTGTGCACGGTTCCTATAGTGCGTATCGTCCAGGACTGGGGCACTTCCACTGCTAAGGTCGCCGGAAGGAAGGCGAGACGTGCTATCTGCAGATAGGCTTTGTAGAGGGTGTACAAGGGGGAATCCATGTCAAGGTGTGCCCCAATAGGCACAGTGAGGCGGGAGTCTCGCATCAGGTCTGCGAACCGGTCCATCTTGGCCGGTTCGGGGAAGGAGTTTACAAGGCGGTGGGCATGGACGGGAAGGTTGACTGACGGTATCGGGGTAGCTAGTTCTGGTACAGGGGATGGGGTAGGACTTTGTTCGGGATAGACCCATAACCAAGGTTGGGTGGCGTCGTAGTTGGACGGCCATCCAGACTCTGCGACGTCAGACATGGCGTCGGGCTCTGGAGACCCAAGGCGCGTGGTTTGTGTAAGTGACGACGGGGAGGAAATGGTGACGGAGGGGGAAGGCTCAGGGACGTCAGAGCAAGGAGACATTGTTTAGCTGGTTTGGATGTAGTAAAGACGACGGTGGGAAGTAGATGGAGTCTGCGTTTTCTGTGGGTAGAGGTGAAGTTTTTTATACGCATCGAGGATTGTTTTCGCGTGTTTGAGGTTCTTTTCTGGTTCCCAGGAGTCTTCCTCTGCGGTGTACCCTTTCCAGCGAACCAGGTACGAGAACCCCATTGAAGACTTCTTGTGGCGTAAGATCCGTTCTATTTCGTATTCCTCCTCGCCTTCTATAAGGTCCAGAGGTGGTGTCGGGAAGTTCTGTCCATGGATGGCGTTTTTGTGATAGGGTGATAAGAGGGAAGCATGGAAAACAGGGTGGATCTTCCAAGTTTTAGGGAGGCGGAGCTTGTAAGATAAGGGTGATAGGACTTCCATAATTTTGAAGGGTCCTTCGCGTTTCGATGTGAATTTCAGCGCGATAAGGTCCCAGTGAAGATTACGAGCTTCTAGCCACACTCTATCTCCGACTTCGAAGGGTTTGAACTTCCTTCGTACTCTGCTAGACATGGCCTGTCTTGTGAGATCATGTGCCACTAAGGCCTCATCCCTTTGCTGTTTCAACATTCGGAGTCTAGTTTCCACAGTGGGGAGAGGGGAATTTGGGACGACATCAGGAAGTGAATGGGGTTCGTATCCCATCATGAGATAGAACAGTGATTGCCCTGTAACGGAATGAGGGTGGTGGTTATGAGTAAACTCCGCCTGGGAGATATGGTCGGCCCACGCTCCGGGGTCTTCTTTGCAGAAAATGTGAAGATACGTTTCGATCTCCTGGTTTACCCATTCCATTTCTCCATTGGTTTGCGGGTGGTAAGTGGTTGATAAAGCGAGGGTGTATCCGAGGGCCTTCCCTAGTTCCCTAGCGAATGCGGATGCGAATTGTGGTCCCCTGTCTGAGATAATTTTGTCGTAGAGGCCGAAACGTCGGTATACTTTGTGGTAGAAAAGGGTGGCTATTTCTTCCGTGGTAACAGTTTTCTTCGTGGGGCATAGAATTACCCCCTTTGTAAGCCCATGGTCGACCACAACCAATAGGGAATCAAAACCATTGGATGGGGGAAGGTCGGTGATAAGGTTGCAGGAGATTTGCTGAAATGGGCGGGTGGTGTGGGATTTGATTGGGGTTAAGGGGGGAATTGTCGGGTGGGTATTTACTTTATTTTGCTGGCATGTAGCACAGCCTTTGACATATTTTCGCACAAATTGGGCTAGTCCTGGCCACCAAAAATCAGCTGCGACGAGTTGTCGAGTCTTAAGGTAGCCGGGGTGTCCGGCGGTGGTGTGGTCATGACATCGTTGGAGGATGTCATGGCGTAGAGTCCCCGTTGGTGGGATGTAGACGCGTCCTTGGTATGTGAGAATTCTGTCCTGTGTCTGCCAGTCGGAGAGTCGCGAGCGGAATGCGAGCGGGGTGTCGCTGTCAATGGATTGGAGGGTTTGGAGTACTAAGGGGTCATTCGTTGATGTGGTGGAAATTTCGTTTGCCAACGAGGTGTCAATAAGTTGGACAAATAGTGAAGGAGGAAGTAGCATTACTTCCGCATTGTCTGGGTTTCCTTCTTTCGGGAAGAAGTCTGGCTGACGAGATAGGGTGTCCAGCCCAACAAGGAGTTTTCCGGTGACATGGGTCATTTTTAGATCAAAGTCGCTTAGATCAAGGAGCCAGCGGGCTTGTCGGCGATTGAGTGTATGTGCGGAGCAGAAATACGTGAGATTTTTGTGATCGGTGAAAACCGTTACGGGTGTAGCCGATCCTTGGAGATAGTGGCGCCATGTTTTGAGGGCACGAATAATAGCGAGGAGTTCTCTGTCGTAGATGTCGTAATTTCTTTCCGCATCTCTGAAGGCCTGGGAAAGATAGGCACAGGGGTGCCATTCGCCGTTGGCATCAGCTTGAAGAAGAATCGCTCCAGAGGCGACGAGGGAGGCGTCAGTCGCGATGGCGAATGGTTTTGTCTCGTCAGGCATGGCGAGTACTGGTTTGGACATGAATGCTGCCTTTAAATCGTCGAAGGCGATTTGGAATTTCGTAGACCATAGGAATGTGGTATTTTTCTTGGTAAGGTCAAGGAGGGGTCGTACGATGTTGGAATAGTCCGCGATGAAGCGGCGGTAATAGTTTGCAAATCCTAGGAAGACTTCCTTCACTGTTCTGGGTATAGGCCATTCTGCAATGCTGTCAAGTTTGACGGGATCCATTGCTATTGTTCCTTCTTTGATGATCATGCCTAAGTACTCCACTTCTTCGGCATCGAACGTGCATTTTTCTAGCCGGAGATGGAGGTCTAGTTCCTCCATTCGTTGGAGAACCTGCTTAGTCCGTTCGTCATGCGTTTTCTGATCTTTGGATGTGATGAGGAGGTCGTCCATATAGATCACGAGCCATTCTTCGGCGATCATATCTCTAAAGGAGTCATTCATAAATCTTTGAAACGTAGCGGGGGAATTCATCATCCCGAAGAACATGACCATCGGTTCGAAGAGGCCCCTATGGATAATGAATGCCCCTTTCCATTGGTGTCTGTCCTTGATTCGGACGTTGTTGTAACCCCATCGTACATTGAACTTAGTGAAGATGCGCTGCCCTTTTAATTTGTCGACAAGGTCAGAGATGAGGGGAAGGGGGTAAGCGTCTCGGATGGTATGCTGATTAAGATAACGATAGTCTTGACATGGTCGGAGTTTTCCGTCCTTCTTGTTGACGAAGAAGAAGGGAGTGGCTTGTGGGGAGTTAGAGGGTCTTATTTTCCTTGCAGCAAGTTGTTCATTGACGAATTTGTCGATGGCTTCTCGTTCTACGGGGTTTAAGGGGTACACCTTTCCTACTTTGGGGATGAAGGTTTCCTTTGTGTTGATCTCGTGGTCATAGGGGCGGGAAGGTGGGAGAGTCCCCGCGGTAGGTTCTGCGAATACTTTGGCGAATTCCTTGAATTTTTCTGGTATCTCCGCCTTCAGGGTATTCTTATAGGCTAGTGTGGCTAGTTCCGTCGCTGTAGTAAGTTTGGCTACGGTGCCTGTGGATAGGAAGTGGGATCCGTGTTTAACAATTTGTCCGATAGTTCGGGCGGTAAGGGCTTTGACAACAAAGTCGTCAGGGGTATCATAGCCTAGGTAGTCATAGAGGGTGTCGGTGTGTTGTACATAGACTTGGTTTGGTGGGGGTCGGAGTCGTTCGTTGTTCTGGTGGTAATCATGTTCATGGAGGGCGAACAGTTCTTTGGATTGATCCTGGTTTTCGGTGACAACAAGAATTTGGTTTACCCAGTTGATAGATGGGTTTACCTCTTTGAGCCAGGGCATTCCGTGTTACGTTGTTGGACGTATACTACCTCTAAAGACGAGGACTATGTAGGCTTGCCCAAGGAGGGTAGTTTCGGTGTTCAAGTCTCCGTTCAGAGAGACTAAGTTGATGACAAGGAAGGCGTCGAGAAGACTATCCTCGATGCCTTGAGTTGCAACCTGAGTGATTACTTGGGCGTCGCTCAACAAAGAGTTGACGAGACTAGTGAACCCCGACGACAGTGCGTCAGTTGGAGTGTCGCTTACAATTGTAAGTTGACCAAGGAAGTCTTTAAACTAAGTCAACTGGAGTTGCTTAGGACACGACAAGGTCGAGTTACGAGAAAGGGTTGTGGATTCAAGTGTGACTGAGTACAAGGTAGAGGCTAGTAGGTCTGAGAGAACTAGCGTAAGGAATTGAGGTAATCGTCGTAGTGTTTTAATAAGGGTAGGTTCTGTGCACGGACCAAGACAAAGAAGGAAATCAAGAAATCATATCATCCACAAAGGCCAATTAGAAATCAAGGTGGTATCGTACAATTCGGAGAGCCAATGAGAAAAGGTGAATGAGAAGTCGTACCACTTGTACGAGCTTCCAATGGGAAGGTGAGATCCCGTATCCAAAAGAGGATCAGGATTAGTAATACACGTCAATGGAAGTCGAGACAGCGAGGCATAGTACAAGGAAAAGGAAAGAGAAATCGTAACATTCCGAGTATAACATTCTCTCATCCACAGTTCATGACGAAGAATGTGTGTTTGAGGGCAATCCCTCCGATGTTGAGGAATAGAGTAGTGGTGTATTTAATGTCCCCTTCTTTGTTTCGCGTTTGATCCATGTTTTGGACGGTGAGGGGTGTTTGTAGACGGGTGGTCGGGAGGTGATGCTTCTTTACAAACTCCCAGTCTATACAAGAGATATCAGCCCCACTGTCAATAAGGGCTCGGGTGTCGACGGCTTTGAGGTTCCTGTCTGGTATGAGTATCTGCACGGGTAGTTTCATAGATTTGGCAGTGGATACTTTTACAAGACGGGTACTCGATTCCTTAGGTATCTGCGTTGATCGGGTACCTTTGTTCAAAAATCCTCGTGAAACGTGAACCAGACTCTTTGTATGGTTTCTTCTTCTTCTTCGTCTTTCACTTCTTCTACCCTAGCTGTGGTTTCTTCGACTTTTCTTACCTGAGGGATCGGAGGTAAAGCCTTCACCTTATTGTCTCTGAAGTGCGGGCAATTTCAGCTACTGTGTCCCGCTTGTCTGCACCTAAAGCATAGGTTCTCTTTGATGCATCAGGCTTTTTCCTCTGGGGTAAGACGAGTTACTTTAATGGCGTCTACATCCATTGCGTTGGGGTCTCGGGCAGGGGTGGATCGAGGTCTGGGTTTATACGAGGCGAAGGTTGGCTTGGGGCATCGGAAAGTGATTTCGTCACTTCGCTCAAATTGGGTTTGGAAGTGGGTTACTTTCTTGTACCATTCGTCAATTTTCTCGGGAGTTTTCTCCATCGTGTATACTTGTCGCATAAGGACTGGGGGAATTCCTGCAGCAAAGTATCCGATTAGGACTGCGTCATCCTCTACTTTGGAGAGGGCTACGTTATTCTGGAACTGCGCAATATAATTGGTTAAGGTTGGGGAATACACTCCTCTCTTCCCAGTAGGGTTCATTCGGGTGGTAGCTAGCCATGCGATGGCGTTTCCCTGGACGTCGTGATGTTTGAACGTTTTCTTGAAAGCTTTTTCGAATTCATCCCATGTCCCAATAGAGATGGTCGCGCCTGAGATAGCTTTTGCTCGGAAGGTGGAGGCCCAGGTGAGGGCAGGTCCCTTAGTCATGTGGGAGAGTGCGAAGGCGACTTGTTTTCCATCATTGTCGTACACTTGGACATTTACAGCCAAGTAAAATCATACAGAGTTTAGCCAGGGGATGGCTTTAGCATAGCTCCCGTTGAAGGGTTCGGGGGCTCCAAGACGAAGTTCGGTAGGTTTGGCTGGAGTAGCCATGGAAGCAGTTGGGGGAGGGATAGGAGGAGGAGAAGGAGGGTTCGGGAATAAGGATGATACGTATCTTCGAGCAGAGGTTGAGGGTGGTCCAGGGACGGAAGGGTGGAGAGGGAGAAGTGCGGTAGGAGTTGGGGACGACGGGGCAGAGGGTAAGATAACGGTCTGGGATAGATCAAGGGCAAGGTCTGCTACTTCGGTTTGTTCCTCAGTAGTGGTAATAGGGATGTCAGGTTCTTGAGTATCAGGTTCCTCTTTGGATAGTGACTGCAATGAAACAGAGGATTCTTCCGGAATAACAGCCGGTGGTGGCAGTCGAGAGCTAAGGCTCCAACGGGAGCCAGTGTTACTTGGTGGTAAGGAAATGGTGGAGATGTACGTGGTGGTCGCTCCGTAGATACGCTAGTTCTATTGTTACGTCGTTGGACATATACTACCTCTAAAGACGAGGACTATGTAGGCTTCCCCAAGGAGGGTGGTCTCGGTGTTCAAGTCTCTGTTGAGAGAGACTAGGTTTACGACGAGGAAGGTGTCAAGAAGACGATTCTTGTTTCCACGGATCGCGACTAGGGCAATGGCTTGTGCATCGCTCAACAAAGAGTCGACGAGACAAATGAACCCTGAAGACAGTGCTTCGGTTAGGGTGTCACTTACGTTCGTAAGTCGACCAAGGAAGTCTTTAGACTAAGTCAACTGGAGTTGCTTAGGACACGACAAGGTCAAGTCATAAAGGCTGTAGATTGAAGCTGGATCAAGTACAGGGTAGAGGCTAGTAGATCGAAGCGAACTAGCATAAGGAACAAGGGTACTGGTCGCCACGTTTAAATAGCAGTAGATTCTGTGCACGGACCAAGATGAAGAAGGAAATCAAGAAATCGTATCATGTACGAAGACCAATCAGAAATCAAGGTAACATTGTACGATTCACGGAGCCAATGAGAAAAGGTGAACGAGAAGTCGTACCATTTGTACGGGTCTCCAATGGGAAGGTGAGATCCTATATTCAAACGAGGATTAGGATTAGTAATACATGTCAATGAAGGTCAAGACAGCGAGACATAGTACAGGGAAAAAGGGAAGAGAAATCGTAACACTATCCGCTACCGCTCATCTCCGAACTGGTTGACAAGTTGAAGTCAGCCAAGTACTTCACCAAACTCAACATCCATTGGGGCTACAACAACATCCAACTCGTCGAGGGGGATGAGTGGAAGGCTGCTTTCCATACCAATCATGGTCTTTTCGAGCCCCTCATCATGTTTTTCAGTCTCTCCAACTCACCTGCCACTTTCTAGATGATGATGAACCACCTGTTCCATGACCTCATCAACTGTGGAAAAGTTGTCATCTATATGGACAACATTATAATTTTCACTGCCACCCTTGCTGAACATCATGCTGTCATCTGTGAAGTCCTTCAAATCTTACAAGAAAATAAGCTATACCTCAAACATGAGAAGTGCGACTTTGAAGCGCTTGAAACAGAATACCTTGGTCTTGTCATTGCCCACAACAAAGTAAAGATGGATCTGACGAAGATTTCCACTATCAAAGACTGGCTGATTCCCAAGTCAAAAAAAGACCTACAGGGATTCCTGGGGTTCCTAAACTTCTATCATCACTTCATTAAGAACTTCACTCAAATCACTTGTCCGCTCAATGCGCTGACTTTCATTAATAGAGCCTTTGAGTGGGATTCAAATTGTGAAGTGGGCTTCTCACAACTCAAGAAGGCCCTTGCCTCAGCCCCCACCCTCAGCATGCCCACCGAGACGGACCCATATCATGTGGAAACAGATGCCTCTGGCATCAGTCTTGGTGCTGTCCTCTTCCAATGTCAAGAGTCTGTCTGGCATCCAATTGCGTTTATCTTGCACTCCCTATTGGACTCCAAACAGAACTACCACACAGCAGACCTGGAGATGTTGGCTGTCATGTTTGTGCTAAAAGAGTGGCACCACTATCTGCTAGGTGCCCACCTCCCTTTCATGGTCCTCACCAATCATAAAAATTTAGAATTTTTCCGCAAACCTCATGATCTTTCTCATTGACAGGCCCACTGGCAACAAATTCTCCAAGAATACAACTTCATGTTCACCCATCACCCAGGGTGTTCAAACCCTGCTAACCCCCTCTCATGGTGGCCTGACTATGGAAAGGGGGTGGAGTCTAACAACTTGCAGGCAACTCTCCTACCCTCCCACTTTTTCAACTCCTCATGGCTGGACATAGTGCACCAATCCACCTCACCTGATGTTCAAACCTCTGTCGTGTCGCCAGTCGAGGAAATCTTGCCACTCCATTCCAAATCCATCAAAATTGCCATCCACCAAAACCAATACAAACGAGAGCAATATGTCAAAGAGGGTCTCAAACGCAACCCAACACCATGGAATGAGCAGGATGGTATTGTCTATTGGAATGATCTGTTCTATGTCCCTAATAAGTGATCAATTCGAGAGCACATCCTACAGGAACACCACAATCACCCAGTTGTAGGACACCCAGGCGTCCGACAAACTCACAATCTCGTCATGAACAAATACTATTGGCCAAGCCTCTGATGAGATATTGAGAAGTATGTGAAAGGCTGCAACCGCTGTCAGAAGACCAAATCCAAAACCACATCCAACCAGATGCCACTCCATCCCAACACTATACCCACCACACCTTGGGAAGAGATCTCAATTGACATTATTGGCCCTCTTCCCGAGTCAAACAGAAAAAATGTGATCCTCAATGTTGTGGATCAATTCTCAAAGATAATCCATGCCTTTCCTGTCCACAAAACCATTACTGCCCTAGGAGTAGCCAAAATCTTCCGCAACCACATCTTCAAGCTCCATGATATCCCCCAGAAGGTCATCTCTGACTGAGGCCTGCAGTTCATGTCATCTTTTATGAAGGATCTCTACATGCTACTCAAGATTGAGGCCAATCCTTTGATGGCGTACCACCCACAAACTGATAGGCAAACGGTGACCTGCACGAAAATCATAACATGCTGAGTCATGTACATATTCTTTGACCAAGCCCTTCTGGCTATAAATAGCCAATACCATATGCTATCATCCCTCCAAGTTTCATTTGATCACCATCATCCGTTCCTGAGATATTCACAAATCTCTGAGAACCACTCCAGAATGACTACT
>JBBPOB010000698.1:553-13854 GCA_038091275.1 Tylopilus subfusipes | reverse complement strand
CAAGCCATATCGGGTCACCTACGGAACATTCGAACGGCTTCGTAGAACGCTGCCAGTACCTTGTCAAGTTTGCCATAATCTTCATAACGCTGAGGATTCACGTGTTCCAAAGTTAGAAAGGACGACACGATATGAACTACATATACACTTACCAGCGTGTCGTCGTCTCTGCCTTCAGTTACTTCTCGCACTTGTGCGACGAGTTCGTCTTGGATGTCGAAATTCAAAGCTAGGAACGCAAGGGTCGCTGCCAAGCTGTGGGCCGTCGTATCTATCCCCCGGTGCGCGCGTCGGAAGAATATCAAAGAGACCAGAACAATATGCCTACCATGGCCAGCATACAAGAATGAGAATACGTCGCCGATCTAAGAAAGACAAGCCGTTGTCAACCTACTACCCACCAGCCTGCGACAAAGAAGTGGGACCAGGAGTTGACTTACTACTTCGTTGTCACTGAGGCCGTTCTTGCCTCCCGCATTCTCCGCAGCATAGGTCAAAAGCGAGAAGAGATCTTTGTGTTTGTTGTTTCCATCGGCTATTTCAGATCGAATAGTCTCTCTTATCGTATTGACTTGGGTTCGCATGAACACGTGCATAATGTCATAGGCTCTGCGCGTGCGTTTCATCCTGCGGTTATGGTCAGAAAACAGCATTGTTTCAACCTTGGTTCGGGGACATGCTGACCATTCGAAAGGTAGCTTCCATGCCCAGGAGGGTGTGATTACGGGGAGCATGAGTGTTTTCGTGATGATGTCGAGACATTCTTGTATGCTGGGGTCTTCACCTTCACTGGACGGCTTAGACCACTTCAACGGCACTCCAAATCCAACCGCAGTAAGAATGGTAAGCGAAAACTACCAGGAGGGTAGACGTGCAGATTAGTCGCGATGGTGATCCCGGTAGGAAGAAATCAGCACCCTGAACGTGACAGCATCGATACTAGGCAGCTCGATGACGTCTTGGGAGTCCCAGCCTTGCGCGGACATCATTTCCGCAAAGAGTTTGCATGAGGCATCCCAGACGGCGGCATACCTTCGAGTTAAGAATTTCTCACTTGCACTTGAAAGATGGTCCTGTATACGTACGTGTCGTTGTTAAACGCAGGACTGGCAATCTTTCGGTGTCTCCGCCAGTGGTCCCCATATGCATCGACGATGTTGGGACCCCAAAAGCTGTTCGATGATGTGGATGATGTGAGTTTAATATGAGGAAGGAAATGCCTTGTAGACTGACGAGAAAGGTCCCACAAAAGCTGGAGACTTGTCAAACGCGTCCAACCCTCCCGAAAGGACCTGCCTTCCTACTTCCAGGGATCGAGTGAATACCATTGGGGTACCGTAGAGGAACGGCACGAATGACACCGTATCGCAGCCAAGGCTACGGTACACTGGTACAAAATTGTTGTGAGTCAGGGGGCGTTCAGGGACTACAATATTGATGTACCACGCACCGTTACGATTCTTGCGCCATTTCCATACGAACACGAAACCTGGCCGGAAGTCGTGTCAAAAAGATAGGTGTGAGACATGTTTTTGTTGGGAAGCGCTCACTGGGGTTCCACCACGTATCAGGCAGAAGGCAACTTGGAACGGAACACGGCGAAAACGGGATACGGAAACCGGGGAGTGAACTGACAGCCTGTGGTCATTGTCAATATTGTTTTACTTCTTTCTATTCCCAGATATGAGCCTCGCTCGCAAAACAACAACATACCTTGATACCTTTGACAAGCTTGACAACACGCGAGGCGACGAAAAGGGCACAAAAGAAGGCAATTGTCCTCGTCAACTTGGAGACATCTGAGAAGAGATGTTGAGATGGAATGTCCGGCTGGTCCAAAGACACACAGCATCTAAACTCACCGAAAGCTACAAGAGCCGTCATAGTCTCGAATCCGGTACTATGAAATATGAACGACAACTTCGTCAGCCTGAGGATAACCTCGAAGGGAAGTAGCAAGTTTTTTTCAAAATCGACCTTTGACAGCTCTACAGGAAGGATGTATGCACGCTATTTCCGGCACAATGCAGCATTGATGCAGCACCACAATTGGTCCAATGACACGAGGACTTGGTGCACCCAATCACAGCGATAGAATGTCCGAGGACTCCGAGTCGGAATCTTCATAACCATATGGCAGTGCCTGATACCCCTCCCTTGATTTCATGGTGATCTGATGGCTGTGTGCTGATGGCTATGAGTACGTAGTACACACTGGCTACCACCATCGCACTCACTGGTAGCCGAAAGGCTGACATAGGTAGTGGGTACCACCCTCATTTTCACTCATTCACGCATCAATCTCGGAAGCACTTTAATGGTTAGCGGATAGAGTCATTGACACTCCCATGATGGTCCATGTGCGTGGATGATCCAGGATGACGCTGCACAAGGCCGACCGCACTGCAAATGTTGTTCAAACCCGGGTCCAGCCTTGTGCTGGCACTGGCAATGCCAGTGCACAACAGCTTCATCATGACAACCACAATTGCATTACATAGTGGCAACATAGTCTGGTTAGTCCAATGCCAACTTAGGCTGGACCGACCCGCCGCACTGGCAAGACATTATAAGAAAAATACATCCCACCTGTATTGAGAACTGGGAAATTCCCAGGCACGTATCACTCAGTTGGACTGCAACTGAAAACTCGACATGCGGCGCATCACGAGCGATATGGCATCATACTGTACAAGGCCAGATGATGATCCCCGCATCAAAGGCTGGCTCTCAACATGTAGCCGAAATTAACGGGGCCTGAGTTTATCGTACTATGTATGTACCGTGAGGTGATGTACGGAAGAACACAGCTTCTTTTGTGAGTCTACAGCGGATATGAAAGGGAACTGTGCGCGGCCCTGTATTATCGATGAGACGTCTCGGGCAAGTCGGGTAGAGTTTAGGTGATGAGCACACGACCAGTCGACATCGAACGTAAGTCGATAAGAGACATGTGCATGGTACATGCGTGAATATTACATCTAGTAGTAACGCTGTAACACAAACGTTGGAATAAGAGACCACCACAGATAATAATAATGTCCACCCAAAATAGTTTAATCAACCCTCTTCCTTATCATTATTCTGGCGGTGGGGTTGGCTGTAACTGAAGTGCCAATCCGGAAATCTTGTGGGCGGGTCGTATTGTCCTCTAGTTTGATGTCGTACGTAATGACCATATGGGCTAGCATCGTGTTCAGTGTGCTCACAGCGAGAAACCGACCAGGACTACAGAAAAGGCCACGTGAGTTCATGCATTCATGTCTGGACAGCTGTGAAGGGCCCTCACCATGCGTGTCTGCCGTGCCCGAAAACCAAGTACTCAGGGCTGGTAACGGCAAACTGATGTTTCACAGCATCGACTTCGCTACGCATGTTGGCGAATCGGAAGGGATCGAACAACTTTGCATTTTCGTATATTTCGTCGTCAAAGTGCATAGGTTGGGTGGCCATCGTAACAAAGGTCCCTTTTGGTATGACGGTCCCGTCAGGGAACGTAACGTCCTTCATGGTCTTTCGTGGCATGTTGACTGGCAAAGAGATATGCGATGAGTTGCGCGACGCAATGACGTACAATATACTTACCAATACCGATCCCATGAATACGCTGACTCTCTTTCATGAAACTGTCAATTTTGTGCATCTTAGCCACCGAGGCCTTCGACCAGCCCTCCTCTTTGATGACTGACTCCACTTCGTCACGGAGATCTTGGATGTACTGAGGATTGGCAGCCAAGTCGTAGAGCGATTGAGCGAAAGTCTGAAGAAAATTCACTGTTAACGCCTTGTATGGTGCGCTTGCGTCCGACTTACATTTGAGGATGTCTAGGCCATAGACGAAATGGGTCGGCATCAGAAGCGCAGAGACAAGAATGACACCTACGTGAATTGCGGCAAAGTTGATGGCCAAAACACGTGAAGTTATATTGCTTGCGTTGCGTTGAGCGCCTTCTGATCCTTCCATCAACCAATTCAAAAGATCATTCTACCAGAACAGAGGTGAGTTAGCTTCACAGCGATAATGAGACTCACTCACAGGCATGTCACTCCACGACACGCCATACTCGTCAAGCTGCTTCCGTCGCTCCTCGATAATCGGAGCAAGGTGCTTCACGCCGCGCCTAGTGCTCGCAGGTACATTAGTCAGAAACTGCGCGACGAGCCTGATAAAAAGTCAGGGAATAAATCAAAATAGGCAAGTGGTCATGACTTGCGGTGCCATGAAATTCGGGAAAAGGCCGATTATAGCCGCGCCTTTGACAACATCAATGGTAAACTCTATATTGAGTTTCACCCAATCGGGGTCACGACCTAGGGTATACAGGGTAAAGAAGCTGAACATAGATGGAAATGGAGACGTACATAAAGGGAGACCAACGAATGCCCTGTTGGTAGTTCTACTGACAATTTGTTGGATGGTGCTAAGTGCGGGAATGCTCTTCCATTCTAATCGTTCACAATTTGAGTAAAGTATTGGTACCAGCGACAATGAACTTGAAATTCGACTCACCATGACCTTTGAGATTCAGAAACTCGTCAAAAGTCGTGACAATTTCGTCTCTAATGTCGGCATGCATGGCCGCGAGATTACGATTAATTCTCGAGCGGAGAATGGGGATATGATATGGATTGTAGAGGGTGTCGCGTCCTAATGTGTGCTCTGCTTCCAAGATCTGTTACATTGTTTGTCAGTGTGAACGAACCTAGGGAAAGCGAACATATAATTACCTCGCTTGCTGCCTCCAAGAAATTCAATTCGTCGTCGTGAGATTTGCGAAACTCTTCTACCCACTGAAGACCGCTGACGATCACCATCCAGCGGTAGAATGTTGACACCTTGAACGGAGTGCCCTTGTTCTGAAAATCATCATGAAACGTCAGAATTCCAAGACATGTCAAGTTGAGGGACGAAAGCACTTTTTCGTAACCTTCTTGGACAACATCTGCGGCATTGACCAAGAATTTGATACCCGCCCACCACGATCCTAGCCACGTACTCGATCCAACCGTAGGGATCATATCCAACTGGTCCGGACGCTGTGAGCCAGAAGGCGGGAAGTCGTCAAAATTCGTCCCACTTACGTTTGGACCATGATTGGCCAACTTCAAAATCGAAACCAGGCTAACCGCGGCGATGAGACCGGTTGCGCAGTAAGTTGCAACTGAGATGGGATCTAATAGTTCTGGGATTTGTAGCTGCATGATCGAGTAGGTCAGAGGATCGCTCTTCACTCCAGAGATGATACAGGCCAGAAGACAGAGCAGGTGATGGGGTAAAACGCTGCACAATCTTTTTCTTTCCGTTTGCAGTTATAGCCCCGGAGGTCCATAGCACCGACGTTGCTTTCCGAATGTATCGTGATCAAACATTCCACAGCGCAGCCACCATCATGGAGTTGTCAGATGAAAGGCTGAGCATGGGTGTGCACGGCATTCGATTCCAAAACATCTGGACGTCAGATGCGGCGCCGGAATGATGCTGTGAAGAAAGTTTGAAAAATAGAAAATCAATCCGGTCACATCAATACCATTAGCTCCTTTCAGGTTGAACAGGATGCATAACGCTCGAGAAAAGTCCCATAAGCCGCGGGCTGCTGATCACAGACTGTCAAGTTATTCACGTGTGTGATGTCAGTAGAGCCGAAGTGGCGAAAAGCTCAGGGAAGATATATTTGAGGTTATCACAGGCTTTGGCAGTGCTCACCATGGGATCCACTCAAGTGATATTTTTTTCGTGCACTGCAGTGGATCGTGCCCAACGACGTTGTCTTGATCACATTGTTGGGACGGGTCGCCAACTTGAACTTGGTACTGTTTATGTAAGATCGGATCATCAAATATTGCACTTCCGCGAAGTGGTTGTCGGAGCGACACAGCATGCGCCCTGCTCTGTGGAACACATATTGGTTGCCAACGGCTACAGTGCCATCGCCACAACGCATTGTTAGCAAACTATCTACTTCTACGGAAGAAAGAAACAACGAACCCCCGACGCAAGTCGGAATCAATGAAACCCGCGCCGACATGTTTCAGGAACGGTTGCAGGTACTAAGTCACCGCGGCAGGGACGAACTCTTTCATCTCCGTTTGAGCGGAGACCGAGCGCATCAGGTGCACCACCAGCCTTGGGCGCAAAGACAGACCACCCGATCAGATCCGGACATCACGCGCTACCCATCAACAGATTCTTTGCGCCATCTCTGTCTAACGTCATTACAGCCTACTCGATAGGAGCTACGCCTCCCCCTGTAGCGGATGTTTCCTTTCCCATTCTCATACGAGTCCGTGGGCCGGACTGCAGGAAATCGGGCGCCGGCACTGCGAACATGTGCTAGCACCCATCACGGAACCAGATATCGATTTTCAATTTTCTGCGGTCAAATGGACCGTGATGAGGGACCTTTGGGGATGCGATATGCCTGGTGTGATGGGCTTACTCAACTGCAGGCTACTAAAAATACGACGGCTACCGAGGATCGGTGCCCTTGTGACCCCTTGAATGATTGCTTATCGTTGATGCTGGGAAAATGTACTCCTGGACGGGGACACCCATGTGTCTCGCTATCTCACCGTCTGACCGGAGCGTTAATTTGGACACTGGGATCACACCTGTGATCTTCGCTGATGGTGCTGATACGGACACTTGGGGACTCGCACTGTGAGAAGGGAGTAGCCCAAACCCACCGCAATAATACTCACAGAGCGGAATGAGCGGAACAAGTAGAAACGGTTGGGAAACGATATGCATAAATTAGGGAGATGTCACGGTCATCAGTTCTCGTTACATTTTTCAATACCCGGACATGTGCTCAGGTCCCGCCACTATCACCCGATCGAAGGGGAGAAAATGATCTTGCATCCTAGCTTTACGGGAGAGTCTCCATGCCCTGATTCGATCGCTTGATAGGGCCCATAGCGAACATGGGGGCTGTGAGCGTTTGCGACCCCGTAGACGAGCCGATACCAAAGAATGTACTTTTTCCCGCGTCACGCAGATTGAGCACCAGGCGTGATGCCTTTTCGGGAGATCATCAACGAGATACAAGGCGCAGCTAGACCCACTCACCGCCAACGAATAGACGACAACCAACCATCTAGTTCACTCATATTGAGAAAAAGCCCCGGACAATGTTTCAACGATGAATACGTACGGCATGGATATAGTTGACATGAAACCCTGTGCGGTTTCCAGGAGAATGATGGTGATCAGCAGGATAGCTGGATCGGGTGTAATAATTATCAGCTGTGAACGACGTTGATGGCGAGTGAACACACCGAACATCCTAGCAACATATCATGGACACTCAGCACCATGGGAATAACAGAAGATGTGATGTGACGTACAGGGTGTAATAAAGTGCTCCATCTTGCACCATTGACACTATGAGGGGAGAGATACTTTTGAGGTCCCTCAGGCGCCTTGGAGTATTATACCCATCGGAAATGACCTTTGCAACTGTCAAGGCGAAGAATGACGCTGTTACGGGGTGGGATATGAGACAATGTGTTGACAACTTGCACGCCAATATGCTTACTTGCTATCACCATGCATGGCACCCTGACAAGAGGCAGATGAATGATTAGGATGCGCGTGAATTCGGTTCGACTCACCAGGACCACAGAGCGAGCTTTAAATTGGGAGTAGCAAAGCACCCGGGGAGGGGAATCCCGGGTGGTATGGTAAATACGGTTTGTGACGTCTCGATGCCTAGTCTTATGCAGGCGTAAAGTTCGAACTGCAAACGCATGTTTAAGAAGGGGCGACACTGAAGCGTATCTACGACTCACGGCAAATTCACCTGTAACGGAAATTATTCAGTTCTTTGTCGAGTGTAGAGCGGGGTTCACCTACAAAGGAACATCAAAATGAAGAAGGCTAATACTACAAACGCGGTGCATTTTAATCATACATCAGCAACACAATGTTTATATATCATCGCCCTTACCTCTGCGGTTCCTGTACAGCGCGTACAAACGCATGATAAGGATTGCGTTCACAATGCTCGTGAAGAAGATATCTCCGGCCCTGCGCTGGGGTGAGCATCTGAAGAGAATGCGGTCGATAGACCTACATTGTCAAAAACCACAACCAACCCCGGCAGCTAGCATGAGGTCAGCGGTAAAGTTGAGAAGACACTCTGTAGAGGCAACGTACAACTATGAATTAATCATCAACGGGTCATCCAGCGTAAAACAGGAGACTCGACATACTTTCAAGGAGAGGCCAACTTGTATGGACACTACAGAACGCGTCAGATACAGTCGTTGAAACATGGTTGTTGAAGCAGACCAGCAAAATTAGCACTATCAGGTGCAGGTATCGCAAGAGATCAGTTATGGTGATCGCAGCGACATGTTTTTACATACGTGATGTAAAACAAGCCATAATATCTTGCGATGAGAAACAGGACTTTGGAAGCTGACAACCTAGCCCTGATGTGGCAAGCAAAAGTTGAAGCCAGATCACTTGTACTTCGGGAAATGAACGGACGTACTTCCAGACATGTTCGACCTTTAGTGCTGTTGTCAGAGATTGGGCTTTCTGCGGTAGATATCTCGAACTGACCTCTCTGTCCAGGTTTATCAACACGTCGTAAAACAAGAAGCAGATCGCCGACACTGCATAAAATATAACACCCGCTTTGATCGAGGAAATCGATGGCTCAAAACACTCACTGTTAACATAGCTGCTGGTGAGACTCTGGCCGATCTGAGCCACCAATGCTAATATCTCCTGTTCCATACTGGATGCTGAGCCAGTCGACATTTCGACCGCTGGAACTGTGTTTGGAAGGTACAACGGAGCGTATCTGAGGCCGCAACATCATCTGTAGTTTAAATCTGCTCCTCGCTATCCCCGGGCTGCCGTCTTGCCACGTACTCATCGGACTAATGAATCTGCCTTTTCATTTACCTACAAAGTCGCCGTGGGCAGCGGTGGGCTGGTATAAAACTAAATTGAGACGAGTATTCACCATCAACCCTCGAACACCAGTGACAGGTTGATCATCAAAACGGTGGCCGTGCGTGTGTGTTATCACGGCAGGAAGAGACGAGTATGAGTAACTGGGAGCACCTGACTGGACCGCCGTCTTCAACTTGAACTTGGTCGGTGACAAAAATAAACGGAATTACGTAAATGCTCATGTTCCCGCGTTTTTCCCCTTTAGGGAGTCTGTGCCTGTCTAACGTGGTATCGTCAACTAATCAAGCGACCGACAAGGTACGCTCGAGGGAAGACCGCACTTCCATGCTGACGTGTCTTGGACGGGAAGCTAGAACACCATCTGAATGCACGGTGGCTAAGGGTTTCCAACCTCGATCGTTGAAGATAGCTCTCGATGAGCACGAGGTCCACCGCCACTACAGGCTGATCATTTTCCATTAATGAAATCACAGGCATCGCATTTGAGGCGACAGCGAGTTACTCGCCCATCACTGCTTCGCATCATCAAAACCCATCATTTCTTCACTTCGTCTCGTCATTCTTGGATTGCTGTGCATCGCGGCGCGCCCTTCACGCGCATGGAAAATGACACGCTTCGTAATGTTTCGTCTTTGATGCTTGGAATACTCCCAATCAGCGCCCGCGTCGTGGCACTCGGATAAATACTCCACAGTCAAGGACCCGACACATTCACTAACCCCGTAACGCCACAACATGGGCTCGTTCAGCCTATACGATCGCATCTACTGTGGGAGAGAGCAGGTACTCTCTGACTTTGTAGCAGGTAGGAAAACCACCCGAATAAACGGATACCCGATGCGACTCCCACTGATTGTTATCTTTAGTATCGTTGTTTTCCTGGCTAATGCGTAGTTTCACTCCACTGTGGCCAGAACCGGGTTCCTCGAATGGCGTCTTCCACTTCTCGAGGATTCATCAGGGAGATAGCTTACCCATTGCTATGGCTCGCCATCAACACTTGTTGTTCAGTCAGCTTCACCTGAGACCCGGGAAAACTGTCCTAGCTCTGTCCTGTGGCAACGGCGCTATCGCTCAACAACTCGTGCAATTCTCCGATGTCAACGTCGTCGGAATCGACGTAGATGCCCAACTTGTCAGTAGTTTGCATCCTTCCCTATGCCAGGTTGCTGAATTTGACATGCGGATAGATTTCAAGGGCGAGAATTGCCGCGGAAGAGGCAGGCCTTGCAGATCGACTCACTTATCACAATGGTTCGTCTTTGTATCTTTGCATGTACACGCTCTAGGCTGAGGCTTGCCGATACTAACAGCTCAAGACATTTGCGAAGCGCTCGAACAATTGCCAGACTGTTTGTTCGATGGCGTGTTTGCTATTGAACTCGGATATGCGAGTTAACTGTGCCCCTGTCTCATGGCTAGATCTAATTTGTTGCTTCAGCGAACCGCTTCGCTCATGACACTCTACAAACATATTGAACGATTGCTCAAGCCCTCTGGTAGAGTACGAAATACGAGCTTCACACAATTGCGCAGGCTGACGTCGGACATTTAGTTCGCGATCTACGAATGGTGCTTCACCGACGCAATGACTGTAGCTAACACAGAGCACGTCGAAGCCGCCCAGAATCTCTTGCGGAGTTTCCGAAAGGTGGCGCACATCGATTCCATCAGCACCATCACCAATCTCGTGTCCACCTGTAGAGCAGTGGGTCTCGTGAACGTGGCCGCCACCGACCTTGCACTACGTGAGAAGGATATACCGTGGTATCGTCCGCTGGAAAGCCATCAGAACTCGCGATCAAATTCGCCGCTCTCTCTTAGCTGGTGGTACGGCCAACTGTCGATCGCAGCGTTGTTGACTGCGGGACGCTTACGGGTACGTGTGTGTGAACTCTATCGTTATCCACTGAACTCATTTTATCGAGCAGATATTCAGTCCAATGGTGCTCGTAACGGGCGAGAAAAGTGCAAAATGACCGTGATAGGTGTTGTATTCATAGTCTGAGCAACAATAACTCGCCGTCGAAGCAATCTGTATCCATAGCATATCCGTCCAGGGTTGTTCTTATATATTGTAGTTTTTTATTTCTGACCAGGGATCTTGCACAGGTCTCGGTGCGAAAACGGACGGCTGGTCGGTTACTTGGATATTTACCGAGGCAACTTGTGATGATCGATTTCAATGACCGTGACCACCCACAAGACTTGCCAGTGGCTCCCTTTAGTGCGCTTATGTACAATGAGACAGCATTTTGGGTTTCATGAAAGGGGGCTGTTTTGGGTTTTCAACGAAATAGGTCAAATCGGACGCCCATCGTTCCCGCACTCTCACCTTTTTGACAGCCACGGACCCATTGTAGCAGGTGCTGATTATCGATCGATGTCTTGGGGGATATTACGATCGCCGTCGCCCCCTGTGCCGACGGCGACGTACACAGACGACGGTCAGCCGATCTTGTTTTATGGTGCGTTGCGACCTCGTTTTCAGGCTGTTGTGCCGTGCTCTGATCGCGGTGGATCAAAGTCAAGGCGCTGAAGGGCTATTTGGCGAAGGTCGAGGACGAGTTAGATTTCGGAGTTGGGGACATCATCGCTGTTACGCACGCACCCGAGGATGGGTGGTGGAGGGGCGAACTGGTGGACGCCGCGCGGAGGAGGGCCGGGCGGGACGTGTTTCCGAGCCATTGTGTACGCGAGCTGGGGCCACCCAAGCAGGGGCCTTCGTCTCCACTAACGCGGTTGTATACGGACGAGGGTTGGCCGATCTTGTTTTATGGTGCGTTCTGATGTTGTCTTTGGCGTGCGCTGATGTGTCGGTGGGGTAGTCAAGGCGCTGAGCGACTATTCCGCGATGCTGGACGACGAGTTAGATTTGCGAGCTGGGGATATGATTGCTGTGACGGACGCGCCCGAGGATGGGTGGTGGAGCGGGGAACTGTTGGATGAGACGCGGAGAGAAACTGGACGACATATATTCCCCAGTAACTACGTCCGCTTGTTTTGAGATTATGTAGTTTGCCAGTGAGTGCCTTGGACAGACTGTAGCGGGTGTTGCCACGGACGTGGCCTTTCGTTGGTTATGTATGTAGGGTAGTATGTATACCAGATCTATCTATCACGTTGGGCTGTTTCTCCGACATGCGATACAGTCAATCTCCTGAAAGTAAGCACCTCTAGAAGCGCCTCGACCCCGCAACCATTTGGAAGGATCTGACGCTTGACGCTTGACGAGACCCTGAATTGAGTCCTGGAGTTCCTCTCGGTTTTGCAAACCGTTGCTCTTTGGGACACGGAGGATAGTCTCTAAACCGCAGAGACATAAGAAAGGGACATTCTCCATCAGTGAAGACATACGTTGGGGAAAGTGGATCTTCAAGATGAGTGATTGGGACATTATCGTTTAGGGTATACGCTTCACCACTACCCATTGGTTGGACGACTCGGAGGCGTAGAAAGAAGTCAAACACAAACGATCGTGGTGCGAACTTGCCGCTTCTCTTTTTTCACGGGACCTGAGAGGTGCCTGAAGTATCGCCGAAAAGCTTATCGAGAATTCGCAAATCGACAGTAAACTCCTTCACAGGGACGTATTTTAACTGCACCCGATCGCAGCTTGAGTGCTGCCACGCTCTGTAGTAGTTGTTTGCACGACTCAAGTGCGGCATCAACGGATGACGCCCGGGATGGAAGGTCCTCCTGGAAAATATCATGGTGAGCCACATCAAGAGAAATATATAATACAGTGATACCCACTCTAACGTGCCACGTCTCGGGCTAGATGATCCATCCTTGCCAGTGGTATACTGGACCGGAACTCTTCAAGTTGTTTTAAGGCGGAATGAACGACCTGGAACGCTGAAAAACTTACTGCGGATGATTTCAACCAGCTGGGTATTATTCAATTCGTTCTACAGGGACCGGACGAATTTCGATACGGAGGATGGCCACGAGGACGCGTCGCAAGACTTATGACAGAGGACATCATCTTGTCTGATGGGTTCCAGCTACGATGGCATTGACATTTGGAGAAGGAAGCACGTAAAAAACAAGGAGTCGACGACGGGCAGTGCCTGGATGGAATGATGAACCACGACCACTTGCGGATTGGAAGAACAGGCCGTTACAAACGACTCGGACTGGTTTGATTGGCGACAGTTGAACTATTCTGTTTTACATGCATAACAAACACTGTGCGCCACAACAGTATTGCTAGTGCATACCTCGCGGTGCTGCTGTACTTCCATAGACAGGTCTCTGTAGATCCACCTAAGCAGACGCCTTGGCTGATGGCCGTGGGGGTGCAAACTTGGATTTAGCTCGGATTGCAGGTCCGTATTTTGCAAAAATAAATGGTGCAGGAGTCATCGCAAGG
>JBBPOB010000697.1:0-13856 GCA_038091275.1 Tylopilus subfusipes | reverse complement strand
GCAAAGTCGGTATGGTCTGGTATGCATTGGCCCACATGGATGGGCGAGCCATCGCACACCCTATCACTGAATCAGCATCGCTTATCAAGGAGATGGCGATGTATGGATGCTAACACTCCGCTCCCCGCCCCAGAGGCTCTGGCGCCGTCCTAGGGTTAGGGTCGCCCCATTCTAGGGTTAGGACTTCCTTTTTCGGCCAGGGTTACATGTCTTAGGGTTAGGGTTTCAGCTTCAACCATCAGGTCGCTCATGTAAGTTTGCTTATGTCAGACTTTGCCCCTATGACGATGTCACACTTAGGGGGTTTTCTCACACTTAGGGGTTATGTGTTAGGGGCTTTCTTTTCGATTCTAGTTAAGATAGATTGACAAGATGATCTCTGCCATCTTATCCCTATCCTATATCTAATCAAGATAAGATAAGATAAAAAAAATGATGTCATATCTAATCTTATCATGTGGTGATTATGTAATGTTATCTTGGTTTTCTCACACTTTACTTAGGGGTTTTCTTTTTGATTTCAGTAAAATAGATAGATGATTTGTGCTATTTTATATCCCATATCTACTCAAGATAAGATAAGATAAAAGAAATGATGTCATATCTAGTCTAATCTTGTTCATGTGGTGATTAATCTTAAATTTATGTAATATGTTCATGTTCAGTTTTGACTTGGACAATTAAGATTAGAATGCAAGTGATTATGTAATATGATTATGTTAGTTGAGTTTTAGCTTGAAAGTCATGTTGCAAGTCAATTGCAATATCATTATGTAAGCATAAGTTATCTTTGGGCTTGCTTTTTGCAAGTTATATCATAATTAAACAAGGAATTATTGTTATATACCACTCTTCACTTACCATTCTTCACTTCTACCCTGCAGACATGTATTGCTATACACTTTTGTACCTTCATTTTACTTACTTTCCATTCTGTTTCTACATTTAGTCTAGTCTCACTCACTTTGTAGAGACTTTTTTTGCTTAGAAGCATAGCTCTGGCGATATCTTTCCTCTGACCTTTGTTGTTGTTCTGTCTTACTCATTCTCCATTCTTCATTACAAAGCCTATGAACACTCTAGTATATAAATTGTAGTTACTCCTTAGCTTCAATATCAACTTAGACAGTTCCTCTGATCTCTCTATACTCCTTCCAAATCTATCCTCTGTTCTTATCAGCAAAGTCTCAGTGACTGTGCTGCACCTCTGATCTTCACTTTCAAAATACAGGACTTACAATCTAGCAAGGGGGCAGCATATAAACTGAACCCAAGGTTCTATTCCAACCTACAACTCCAGAGTTTCAGAGTTCACACCAGAGGATAAGTCCAATATAATATGCTTATATAAATTGACTCTATTGCCCTATTAGAAGTTGCTTTTTGCAAGTCAATCCTATTTGTGATTAATTGATGTCATATTAGTGGCATGATATTCAAATATGAGTCAATTAGAGTCATTAGAAGCTTTTGCTATCTTTTGTTATTTCTGAAAAGTTTATTTTGACCATGGCCACTTTACATAAACAAATAAGAGGACTTCTCAGCTGAAAGATCAGACTATGTCAATGTGGCATAATATCTAGTCTTTCTCACAGCCAGTGTCAAATCCAGGTTCTCCAAGTGCAAGTCTGATGGAGGTTCAAATAGGGGGAAGAAGAAGGTTAGGTCATCTTCATCATCTTTGTCATCATATTCATTCTCTGCATTGAAATCCTCATCCTCCATTTCATTGTCAGTTTCATAAGATTGCTTGGCTTTTCCCTTTTCTTTATATGTTGAAGTCAAGAATGCTTTGTCCTTTCCATTTTCTTTTTGTTGTTTTTCTTCTGCTTCTTCAAGATTTCCTTCTACTTCTGCTTCTTCTGCTTTAATTTCTTTTTGCAAGTCATAAAGCATTTAGAGAGTGCTGTGCTACTTTTGAAATTGAGTTGGGATGTGCAAATTTGACAGTTGCCATTCCATATTCAGAAGCAAAGAAAAAGATGCCATAATAGCCATCACAGTCTGATTTGCATGCACAACAGTGATGAGTGTGTGATATGAAATGAAATGAAATAGATTGATCCACTCATGCTATAGACATCAACTTCTGCAGAAGATTGTAAGATGTCTGGATGACTTGTGAGTGCACTCACAAGTTCTGCTATCTTGGATCTGACAGGCCAATTGGTTTTGTTGATTTGTATATTGTCAGTATTATCACAAATTATCACAAATCAGCATATGTGTTGAATTGTGGGATGTTGCAAAGTGTGTTCATGTGGTGATAACATAGGATTGTATATTGTTGGTAGTTACAAATCACCACAAATCAGCATATGTGTCAAATTGTGTTAGAGTTGAAAACTAACCTCAATGAGGGTGTTTTGCAGACAGTGCCTTTTCATCAAGTGTCAGTAAGTATGATGATTGTAATAATCCAGCATCAGTTGTCACTGAGCAGAGTGTCATAAGTCATTCTTTCTCTGCTTTGGTCACAGTGCCAATATCAAAGTCATTGTCTTCCATCTTCAAGGATGTGGGAGGGAGTGAATGCATTCAAAAAGACACCCCATCATTTTTAGGTCAAGATCTTCGAAATCTTCATTGTCTCCTGTACAAGCATGGGTTCAGTGAGGTCAATGACTTCAGGGTCATCACCACTTTTGCCAGTTGTGAGACCTTTGAATTTGTTGTGCCATTCACTCAGGCAGGCAGTCCTTGTGATGCATGCATGTTAGACAATATGCAGTAAAGTTACTCAAACATCATTACCTATATTCACTTGGAGTGGCATAACATTTCAACACAGTTGACTGCATTTTTAAACAATGTCTTTGGGAAAAGCTTGTGTGTCCAGAACTGATATACCTGCAATAACCAGTTGAGATCTGCATGCTAACAGTGACTTAAGTCAGCATCTGTGTACAGACACTCAGTGTAAGCATACCTTATTACTTCTCCCCTTGGGCTTAAATCCCTTGGTCCCCTCAATGAGCAACAGAAACCATCTGACCCAATCAACTGCTCTTCATCCAGCTTTGATAGCATTTTTTCTTCCCATCACCAGGCTTGTCCTTTCCATCATCCTTTTTAGACATGTTCTTGCCAGTAGCAGTGAACATTTTGGAGCCATTGGCCAACTGTGGTGCTGCTGTGGGCTTTGCATATGTGTGCCTTGCCTCAGCCTTCTTGGCAAGTTTCTTGAGGTCCAAGGAGGATACAAGGGGCTTGTAACTCAGATCCTTGTCTTTCTTGTCCTTTTCCACATCTTTGAACAAGGCATTGAGGTCTTAGCATGCTGTGGGTGGTGGCACAGGCATCATAGGCATCAGGGACCATTTATCATTGCTGTCACTGCTGAAGAAGAAAAGGGACTGGCATGGTCATTTGTGTGGGCTTGGATTATCACTGATGGGGGTGAGCTTGGGTGGAGGCATGATGGGCTCATCCCAGATGTGGTGTTTAGGGTCCTGACCATTTGGGACCATTGTGTGAATCCTGGGTATGGAATCTTTCTAGCATTTTGAGTGCCCACCACTGTACAATGGTTCCTCATAAATGGATTGTAGTCAGACAACCCAAAGCCCTCTGGTCCCAAGACACTTTGATTTCTACAACAAAGTAAGTAATCTTAGAAATCTGAATTCCCCCAAACTGAAACACTCTTCTATCTTTCAGAGCTCAACCTTCCTATCAATGACCAAGATGGATGCCCATCTAGTTGTCCCAATAACTTCATGAGAAGTACTACATTCAAGTGTAGGCAAAATAAGACTCAGATGACTAGGTAGAGTCAACTAAGGTAAGACAAACTCTAACAGACAAAAAATGCAACAGTGATTAGTAAGCATGTGTGGCTATATAATACAAACATTTGAACTTCAACACTTCCCCTCAAATGGTGCAAAGTCCAAGTTCCAAGGCAAAATATTTGGCTTTTAAAGAAAGTGCTTCAGTAAGCATATCAGCAACCATGTCATCTGTAGGGCAATAAAATAAAAAAATAGATCCTGTAGCGATAGAGAAATGAATAAAATGATAACAGATGTCAATATGTTTAGTACATGCATGATAATTACTATTCTTGGTCAGTGTGATAGCAGATTGATTGTCATTGAAGAGTACAGTGTAATTGCAGAGCAGTCTGAACACTTCTTCAATGAGGCAGCACAGCCACAACACTTCTTTGGCAACATGCATTGATGCAACATACCTGGCCTCTATGATTGAGAGTGCAACCAGCTCCTATTTATGCAAGCTTCAAGAGATTGCCCCACCATCTATAAGGAATGCATATCCAGTTATAGCATGGTGGTGTTTCTAAGATGTGCCATCAGCATCCACATCCCTGACAAGGTTCTTTGTCTGGGTCCCATAGGTCAGCACCTATGTTTTTGTGCTAACAAGGTAGTGGTAAGCATGTTTGAGTGCTTCCCAGTGTGGAAATCCTGGATTTTTGGTGAATTGTACTAGTGTCAATACAATGAACATGATGTCAGGGCATGTTCTAACTGCCAAGTACATCAGTGATCCCAGAATAGTGTGGTAAGGAACTTGTTGCATGGTTGTGATGTTGGTGGTTGACTTAGGCAATTGGGATTGTAAGAGTTGGACATTTGGGTCCATCATGATGAATACTGGTTTTTAATCAGAAAATTTATATTTGGTGAGGATGGTGTCAATGTAGGGTTGTTGTGCATAACCTTCATTTCAAGTAGCCAGCTGATTGGTCCTAAATTAGTGATTTTGAATTGCAACCTGATTTCCTCTTTGAATGCTTTGACAAGCACTTTCAACAACCCTGTGACCATGTAGTTATTGATATGTGATAAGAGTATAAGTAAGTCTATCCCAATGTCTGCAACAAAGATGCCCCAGTTCAATTCAGTGCACTTGAGGCCTAACCTGGCAAGTTTGTGGCAAAGTCACTGGTACCACTTCAGCATGCCTTGTTTTGAGCCATATAGCACCACTTGTAATCGTGCAATGAGGTTCTTTCCTTGTTTGTCAAAGCCTGGGGGCAACTCCATAAATATAATTTCATTTTTGTCAAGTTGACAATTGAGAAATGCTGAGTGAAAGCTGAAAACATCGATGTCCCAGTCATAGCAGGCAGCAATAGCAAGAATGAGGCAGAGAGACAACAGGTGAGTGATCAGAGTGTATGTTTCATAGTAGTTGACCCCTTGTACTTAAGTGAATCTGTGTGCAACAAGCTACACTTTGTATTTGTTGATCTCACCAGCCATGTTCTTCTTTATTTTGAAGACCCACTTGCTGTCAATGATATTCATGCCCTTGATTGGTTGTGGTATGATGTCCCACATGTGCACATCATTAAGGCTTTTTAGCTCTGCTTTTATTGCTTTGTCCCATCATGGCCAATTGGATTGTGTGCATGCTTCATTAATGGTGTGTGCTTTAGCCTTGTGCATTCCCACATACATCATGGAAGTGCCCTCCTTTTCCCATTCAATAGCCACATCTGCTTTTGTGGCAGCACACTCCCTCTTGCTCTCACAACAGCCCTCAAAAGTGACTTTCTGGATCCTATGAGGCACAATCAGCCCTCTGCTGCATCCATCATATGTTCCAATGGTGTCCTGCAACATGTGCAACTATGATGACTCAGTTCACAGACAACTCAATTGATGGGGCTTGATGGCTGGGGTTGGTGCAGGTGTAGCAGGTGCAGGAGGAGGTGGATGAATAGTGGATTGGTCAGGTACATTCACCTGGACTCTATTCTCATCCTGGTGCTAATCATTTGGATTCAGTGACTTGCTTCCACTCTCCCCCTTGATCAGTGCCCTCTTTGACCCAATAACAATGTGGTTTTGTGGCACTCAAATGAGATGTTGTACTCAATGGATATGGTGCAGCAATGTTTGTCATAGATCCAGTGTGTCCCACTATTGGTGTCAAATCCAATCCAACACCATTCCCTAGCCTGCACATCAAGTGTTATGTTTCTCCTAATCCTTAGTTGTTACTTCACTTTTTGTACACTTTACTTACCTTTCTTATATGTATGGTAGTGTTGAACTTGAGTTCAACTTTTTCATCCTTTGTTCAAACTTCCCACAATTAGGAATTACTTAGTACTCAACTCAGAATGAGTCACAACTAGTCATACCTAGTCAGATCAAGTCAGAATGAGTCATAGATAGTCATATCTCTTATTTAGCCTCATGTATTTCATCTCTGAGCACTATCTCTGCCTCATGCCCCTATCTCACCTCATGTAGTCCTCATGCTTGTCCTCATGCCCTCCTTATGTACATTTTGACTCAACATGACTTGCCTTTGTCCATTAGGGTATGATCCAGCTATCTGGGCTGTACACACATGTAGCCAGCATGGTAGATAAGATACAGGATATCATAGATCTACCATCCACATGTACAAACCTTAGAATAGTATATAAAGGCCCAGATGAACGACTGGCTTCCCCTAGTCTTGTTCACTTTGGAGTTTTCCCATTCTCACTGTTTGAATACTGATTCCTAGCTCTGCTTGTTTCCTGCTAAAACTATCAACTCTTAAGTGAGTCTGGTCGTTTCATCAAGTTTGGGACCACATATTGTCATACACCCAAATGGGCATGCCCTATAGCAGTACATTCACAAGGGTGGGCTTTTTACCCATCAGTAGCTCATATGGCATCTTGCCATCAAGTATGCAGGAGCCTATCAGTTCTTAACCCAGACAACTTGTGCTAACACTTCACCCCACAGATTTTTTAGAAGGCTACTTGTATATAGAACTATACAGACACATTTGACAAGGGTGCAATTGAGGCACTTGGCTATGCCATTGTGCTGGGGGGTATTGTGCATGGTGAGTTTATGTTTTATGCCTTGTGATTTAAGATACTGATTGAACTTGTTGCTCAGATACTTGCTGCTGCAATCCAATTGAAGATGCTTAATTACAGTACCATGTTGTGTTTTTGCCCATGCAGAATAGGTTTTATAGGCATCAAATGTGTTGAATTTCATTATGAGGAGGTGAAGGTGCATATACAGTATTGTGTATAATTATCTGTAAATGACACATAAAATTTCTTGTGCCCAGGAGTTTGTATATCTGAGGATCCCAAGATGTCCATGTGCATCTCATCTCCAAATCACTTTCATTGTTTTGGCTTGCAAACATTGCTGATAGATTTACACACAGCTTTTCCATATTTGCATAATTCATAATAATCCATCATTTGATGCAGTGGGTCCAATTGACCCCCTCAACCATATCCTTTGCCAATATATCTCATATCACAGACAGTACAATGTGAGAAAGCTGTGCATGCAGCTCTTCCATGGTAAGTGTTTCAATGAAGCTTGCCATGCTTGCATATGCTGACTTTGTGGTGCACTTGATATGATATAAGCCTTTGCTAAGGGGTATCTGGCCTACTAGCTGCTTCTAAGGGTTGAAGATATGACAGATAGAATTTCAGAAGAGTGCAGCATAACCTGCCATAGCAAGCTTGCTGACCAGGATGAGAGTGACAACCATAGATGTGGCATGGAGCATGTCCTTTAAGAGTACATGCATCTTCATGTTTCTATTCAGAATCTCAATGGGGAGATCTTTGCATCCTGTTGCATCAAAGGTATATTTATTGGCAGCTTGAATGGATTTGGAAGTAATGTGAGTAAAATTAATGAATTGTTTTCAATAAAGGGATAGATGCTGTGATGCACTGCTATCAAATAGCTCAATGATGGTCATGGGTGAGCTTAGTTGGGCTAAGGTAGTATATGGGATGGTCATTGTGGTGTCTGGCTCACCTAACTGGATATCCACTAATCAGACAGCATCAGGCTCCACACTATCAGTGGCAACATGTGCTGACTTTGTTGCTTTGAATTTCTTCCCTTGCAACTTCCAGTTCTTTGGTGCCTGCCTATGTTTTCCACCCCCTTCCTTCAAGCAGTCTTGACTCTGGTGTCTATGCCAGCCACAATTATTATTGAATTTCTTGGTTTGACCCTTTCCCTTGTTCTTTTTTGTATTGACATTGAGCACAACATCATCCTTCTCCTGTTTAGGCTTCATGGTGCCCTGCATGACAAATTGATCATATGCATTGATAGCAGCAGCCATGAGCTCAGTGGCTGTGATGTGTTAATTCAGCAAGTGCAAATTGGTCAAAATAGAGGTGAGGACTGAATTATATGAGTGGGGAAGTGATGTGGGGACCATATTAAATAGGTCATTATCAGAAACAGCAGTGCCAAGTGATGTGAGCTCTTTACAAAGGAGTCACATCTTGTGAAATTAAGGCACAGTTTGTTAAGTTGGCACCATTTTTCTTGTGTGACAACTAACAACTGATTTTCAAATTTGTCCCTTAGAGCCTGGTACCACTCATATGACATGTTCCTAACCATAACTTCAATAAAAAGGGAGTTGGGAATAGTGATGGCAATTTGCTGTCTCACAATAGTATCTTCCTTGGTCCACTTGGCAATGGCAATTTCATACACTTTGACATTGGCCAGAATAATTGGGGTCCATATGGGGGATTGGCCTATTGCAGGATTAATGGGCATCAGTTTTGTTTCAACTAGGTATCCATGCAGTCCATGTACTATGAGAGACAGCTTGAGATGACTTCTTCACACTGGCCAGTCCTTTCCTGAAGCATCTAGCTTTGGGATCTCTAGTACCCTGTTTCCAACTCTGGTAGACATTCTATTTTGAATGTGAGTGGTGACTGGACATTTTGTGTGATACTTTTAGTTGAGCCAATCAGGGCTTATAACCTATAGGTGAAATAAAACTACAGGAGTGTAAGTAATAGATTAAAGGAATATGTAAATAAGATCTTTCCTCAGGTGACTAGGTAGAGTCAACTGGGGTGAGACAAACTCTAACAGGCAAAAAATGCAACAGTGATTAGTAAGCATGTGTGGCTATGTAATATGAATGTTTGAACTCCAACATCAAGTAGGGACAGTGTGCTAAAGCTGACAACTTCATCAAGCCTGTTGCCACTAGCACTGAATACCACTCACAGACACCAGAATCTATCTATCCCCCAGATATAACAGTTTTGACAAGCACTTCCATCAAGGGAGAGAAACCAATACAGATGCTTTACTCAACATTGACACATTTTCACATCCCAATCATCCACACCATTGGCAAATGCATGAGAGGTCACTTTATTGGCCCAATGCCCATTGATGAGTTTATGGACATCTTTCTCCCCTTAGAACATATTCCTGGACATTAGTTGGCACAGAAATTCAACCCACAAACCTCATATCAGCACACAGTGGATGTTGAGGGAGAGCTACACTCATACCAGCCATTTTTGAGTCATTGTATCAATGTGTATAATATGTTTCTTATCTTGGTCATTGAAGATCCAAGAGGTAGAACCATTTGCCCTACAGTTATACATTGTCAACACTCATGCTCAAGAAGACAAGAAGAATGGTTACCCCTTCAAAATCAAACCCAATGTTAGCATTTACCACAAATCAATCATCAAAGACCCCCTCTAGACTGTTGAGCTTTAGAAGTCAATATGTTCATTGAGTTCAAGTGGTATAATGTCAATAATCCCTTCCTTGTTTTATTGAACACATCTGAATGTGTTGGGAATTCTAACTTGAACCAAGATACAATTGGCCAAATGGTGGTGTATGCTGCATCAATCCTTGTGTCTCAGTTCCACACCCACTTATTTTTGGTGTTTGTTAAGTGTCACCACATACACTTCATCTGATGGGATAGAGAAGGTGCCATTATTTCTGAATCCATTGCATACAATTGCAAACCTTTTCTTGTTGAACTTTTCTCTCAATTCTTGCTGGCCCCCCTAAAGCTCCACGGCATTGATACCTCTGTGACAAGACCCACTGAGAATGAAGCTGCCCATGCAAGGGGAAACTGGACATCCCTATGTTCAAGACCTCTCTACCCAATGGCAAAGGGCCACTGACTACAATTATTTTCAGCAAGCCACATCCTATCCTTCACTTCCAGCAGGTTGTACAACATGTGCTTGCCCTGCCTATAAAATTCTTCAAGGATTCTTGGCACCTTAATGCCACTGACATTGTTCTGGAAGGCAAAATATATGCAGACCTTAATTAGCAAAGCATCCCCTTCATCCCTATTTGTCTTGCAAGTGGTGATATTTAATGCTGGAATAAGCAAAAGCTACAAACATATGGAATGTTGGCATATTTATAAGCTTGTCAGAAAGGATTGCAGCTTATGTGCCACTTCACTATCAACTTATCCTTGATGTCATTGGTACTAGCTTAACAGTGTTTCCTTGCTCAAAGGACATGGTGCAGGTGACTCACAACACACTTGTTGGTGGGTCTTTGTGCCATAATACATGTTTGATGTTTCTAACAAGTCATATATCAATTATAGCTCACCAAGATGCATATAATGCCAGTTACCTCTACCAGGACATTAGCTCCAGAAACATCATCAGGATTAATGGTCATAGGTGCCTGATTGACTAGGATCTTGCAAAGGCAACTGCACTCAATCAGCCTTTGATGAGCCACTCGTACTGTATGTAATTGTGAGTCATTCATCCCACCCCTATCAGGTTCTTGTAGTTCTGAGTAGGGCACATGGCAGTTTATATCTACACACCTTATAAAAGACCTGAGCACAAACCATACATTTGTTGATGGCTTGGAGTCTGCCTTTTGGGTTCTTCTTTGGACCATGCTTGTGTATACTCCATCAATTCTCCTACCTGCTAATCTCTCATTGCATGTTAAGAGGATTTTCAATTCAGATCTGGTGGTGAAGAAAAGTGCAGTTTGCTGACATCACAAAAGATATTCAAGGCCAACATCTTTCTAAATCACTCTTCACTATACAATCTCCTCAAGGAACTCACTGAACTTTTCAGAGGCTCCTATTATGAACCTCACTCTGAGGATTGGATGATGTATACCAAGCTGAAGGGGAAATATAAGGATTTTGATGATCTAAGCCTTATATTCTCAGACAACCGCCAAACACTTGAAGGTGGATGGCTGGCCAATCATGGACCCTGTAGCCCTGCAAACATTATATGGGTACAATACTTTTGATGAACTTGATCAAGTGCATTTGAAGTTGAAGCATTTGTTGAGCACCTTGGTGAGAGAAGATAAGCAATGAAAAAAGGCAAGGACTGGTGGCTCCTTCTTAGCTGTTGTCAATTGAATGACCTTAGGCTGGTACATTTCAATTATTCAATTGCTATATCACACTCATTCATGCCATGTAGCTAGAATCTTGATTTTTTTTTTGCCTCACCTTCAACTTTTGGGCTTGAAAAACCATTGCTGAATCTAAAACATGCTAATGGCCTGAGGTCATCACTCTTCCTTGACCAGTTGCATCCATAGCACAAAAGGGTTGTACCATGGTGGTTCTTAGAACCTTTTACTTCAGTAGCTTTGAGACTTTTTTGGGGGCCCATTTTTACAGATGATTCTATCCATGTCTTCAAGTTCTATGTTACCCCTAGAAATCAAATTTCCAAGTTATGCCATTGACCTATGTTGTCTGAGATCGGTGTGAATTGCCATCAAGTTGGCTGACCCACTTCCATACCATGATCAACTCTAGTCCAACTGTCCACTTATCCTTCCCTTGCCACCTGTTCATCCTTGTCCTACCAGGCACCTAGAGCATAGCAGGAATCAAGATATCAAGCCTGATCACAAGATGCAACAAGAATGTCAAGCCAAGCACCTATTTTCCAGGCACAAGTGCAAGAAGGAGCAATGGGAAGCCTATGTAATGCAATGGCTTGTGCCTAGATTCAAAATGTTGCATATGAAAATGCAGCAATAGGGGATTGAATCTAAAAGATGAGCTTGGTGGGAATTTAGACCAATAAAGGATGGGGGCTAAGGGGTGAGCCATTAGTGATGCAAACTAGACAACCAGAGTGCTGTAGGAGAACAGGATTCACCAGATCCTGCTAAGCCCAATCACAAGGTGCAACAAGAACATGGAGCCATGCATCTGTTTGATAGGCATGAGAGCTAAAAGGAATAGGAGGATGTCTGCACCATACCCTAAAGTGATGCTTTGTGCTGGAATCAGGGATATTATGTGGGAGAGAGTGCAGTAACATATGCATTGTGTGCTAGAGACTCTGATGGTCCAGTGAGGCAGCACCAAGCAAAGGTGCAGCAGTAGACAACTCTCAAGCTCTGAAATAGGGGGAGGGGGGGGATTGGCATCAAGATCATGGGCAAAGAGGTTCATTGGGTGAACTGGATGTCTTGTTTTCTGCAGGGCTTCAACTACCTCTGGAGATTCATGTGTAAGGGAGGGGAGGTAAGAAGCGTTCATGGTGACAACAGATGTGCCAAAAGCAACATTGGAGATAATTCAATGGGATGAATATGAGGAGAGGAAAGGGAAAAGGAGGGCTACAGAAGTGACCATGAGAGTGAATGCAAGGAAGAGCCCATCATTACTAGAGGATGTTCAGCCCAATGTGGATGTAGTTCAACATCCATTGGATATGACTTGTAGAGCAACAGATATGGAGACTTGGCTAGGGATAGTATTGATGCAAAAGATGCAGCAGGGGCTAAAGAGTAAGTTCTGCTTGGTTTAGCCTGCTTTCTGATCATCTCACCTTTCATTATTCATAGGCATTGCACATTGCACACTGGGTCAGATGGACTCTACCTTGACTTTCTGAAGGAGTTGGAGGTGGCAAAGAAAGGCAAGTTGAGGTTTTCAGTCAGTTTGGCCAAGATTCTCAGTGGACTCAGCAGGCCTAGCAGAAGATATTTCTACAGTGTTGAAAAAGATGTGTGTGTTGAAGATGCCATTCCAGGCCCAAATCACCAGTTAATCTAAAGTTAGACTCAAATGAATTGATTATGAATGTTGTTCAGCACACCTCACTGCATCTCCTGTATAAGACAAGTGTGAGATTTATCAATATGAGCCCATGTACTGATAGCTGCCAAGGTTGACTACAGAGCAAAGGAGGTCAAGCAGACTCACCCTTGAGAAACATTCTCATTATGTTGGTGATCATACTGACACAGTTTGAGTATGAGCATGTCCACTGGCAACAACCAGTTATCACAAAAACTAAGAAAGTTGGATAGTGGATCTCAACCATGAAGAAGTCTTATGACAAGTCAACACAAATGAGCATGCATCAAAGGCTGAGTCATCACCAAACTCCTTCCCATGTGTGACCATGATGATCCCAAGCATATTGAGCAGCATGAGTGTCTCTACCTTCTGAAGCCAGTGGCTCTTTCTTTTTTGAAAGCACATGGTGGGAGCAGTCTGGACATGCAGTTGGTCATGAGTGAGTGAACCAGACATAGGACCATTGTGGCATGCATCAAAGAATGCCTTGCTTTCTGAGGTCAATGTCTTGTTCTATCTCTCTAAGATCATCTTCTGTGATGACTGTTTTTTCATAGCATGAGATCTTCTTGCCTGCCCAATATGAATAGGCTTACATGATTTAGCCTCAGATCCATTACACAACAAAGTTCCATCCAAACCTGTCTAAACTTGCTGAGCTAGCAGAATATGGGTTAGTTGTCCTTTGTGTTACATCATCTGGAATTGCATCTCTTTTACATTCAGGTGGACATACAGTCCATTCATGCTTCAAAATTTGCATTCCTGTCCATGAGAGCAGCACTTGCAATATCAAAAAGAATGATCAACTCCATAAGCTATTGAGCAAATCACTCTTATAATTTGGGATGAAGTGCCTATGCAGAATTGCCATGCTATAGAAAGTGTTGATCATGCTTTTTTGGACTTACTTGGTTATAATGTGCCCTTTGGCGAAGTTGTTGTACTCTTTGGAGGAGATTTCCACCAAACACTTTCTGTAATTC
>JBBPOB010000696.1:0-13860 GCA_038091275.1 Tylopilus subfusipes | reverse complement strand
TTGGCATACAGTCACGTGTACCGCCGTATATCTACCGCCGATCCTCGTAGAGATACAGTAGTCGCCCTTTGTCCCGTACCTCGTAGTCTCCGTATAGAGCGTGGTCCCGTTCCTTGTGTCCACCGTTCTCAGTGTTTCCGCCGTTGGCCACGGTCGGTTTCCGGGTGGCTGTTGCTGAGGATGTATGTCAATGCTTCAATATTAACTGATATGTAGCGGTCTGCCACCATACAAGGTCTGAGCGGACTGCAGCTCAAGCAAGGTGATCTCATCATGATATACTGCTACGATGGCCGATACGAGGGTGCTTGATGGGGATCAGCGGTACCTGAGTAGAAGAGAATACGGTGAGGGGATAAGGCCCGGCGATACTTTTCGTCCCTCTAGACAGCTAGTTCTGAGATCTGCAGATCTGAGCGTTCGGTGTCAACTTTTTGAATTTGCTACTCGATCAAACGTGGCGGAGAGTGAAACCTCCTTTTCTCGTTCCACAGAAACAGTACGTCGCGATCTCGTCCATTACCCGTCTTACACTGCGATCCACCGCTCAGAACACAAATCTGTTGTCCCACATAAACCCAGTGTATCTCCTCGATCTTCACAGAAAACGCGTCCTAAACCCTGCCTCCTTCCCCAGGATTGAAGAAGGATCCAGCTGTCCCCAAACTCCCCGATCTCAAAATCCGAAATGCAGAGAAACAAAAAGCACGCTCGGCAAGTCCCTCTCCATCCAATTGCCACACCATACGAGTTCTGAATGCCACCTAGCCACCCCCACGCACAGACCCAGATGCGACGACGGCGTCCAAGCCAACCTTGTCCTCGCTCGCGATGCTGGCTCTTCGGTCGATCAAACCCAAACTTCCGACACTTCGACGAGTGCATTGGCCCCTGCTCAGAAAACCAAAGAACAGATGCGTCGACACCACGTCCGCACGCCCCACAAGGTCATCGACGAGAGCGATACAGCCATCCTCGTCCTCGACACGCTCGATCCAGAGGGCTGCCGAAGTTCGACTCATCGAAGAGGAGGTCCGGAGACGCGAAGGCGAAGGAAAGAGCCCCGTGTTCGTCCTCAGCAAGATAGGTGCGCGAGTTTCGCTCTTGTTTTCTCCGCCAAGGACGATCACTTAACGGGTCCAGACCTTGTCCCAAGGGAGAATGCACAACAGTGGTTGAAATGTTTTACGACATTATACACCGACGCTCCCCTTCAGATCCGCCACGCATAACCAGCGATCGAACTTGTCTTGTGCGACGGCACCGGCATTCCTTCGGCTGTTGAAAGCTTACAAGCCGAACGTAGCACAAAGCGTGACGGTCGGCGTGATCTGGTTTCCGAACGTGGGCAAGAGTAGTCTGATCAATTCTCTGAAACGATCCAAGGTTCGATCCCATCTCTCGTCGCCGTGTCGTCTTTGCATCCGACGCGTTCGTTGCTGGTAGGTGTGCGCAGTTGCGGCACAACCTGGACATACCAAGGACTTGCAGACAGTCCAGCTCGAGCGCGGCCTCAAGATCATTGACTCTCCCGGTGTCGTATTCGATGAAGACGAGGACGACAGCGCGATCAATCAACGTCAAAATGGTAGCGTATTGCTCCGCAACGTGGTCAAAGTTGAGGACATCGATGATCCAATCACTGTCGGTGCGTCGTTATGTCGAGTCCTAGCGATGACCAGTCAATCATACACACCTTTCTAGTGGAAGAAATCCTCTTACGAACTGAACGCACGACACTACAAAAGATCTATGGGCTTCCAGAGTTCTCGAATACGCTCGAATTCTTGACCATGTTGGCATTCAGCAGCGGTGAGCTTCTAAAGGTCGATTTCTCCCATCCACTTCACCCCCTTCTGACAAGCAGCCTAACAGGGTGGTACCCCAGACATGCTCGCCGCTGCGCGACAAGTGTTGATGGACTGGAACCACCAAAAGACCCCTACTTTTCGAACCCACCCGCGATCCATCCTTCAATGATACCCTCCACGATTCCGACCGTCGCCCCCGGTGCAGAGGCGGTCGGTCAAGCTCAGATCATCACCGAGTTCTCCAAACCGTTCGAGTTGGCGGGGCTGTTTGACGCCGCAGGCGCAGGGGCGCTCGCGTCGGAGGAGGTGACGATGGGCGACGATACGGGGAAGCATGAGGAGGAGATGGTGGCAGACGACACGCTGTTACATCTCCCTCTGAAACGATCGCACTCTTCGTCCCCTGGACCCGAATCCGGACCTGGGGTCTGGCATCGCCCTGCGTTCGACGTCGGACGTGTCGCTCGTGCGGACGCTGAAACGGTTCCGGAGGGGAAATGATCTGTCGGCGTACGAAGAGGCTGCCGCGGAGGGTCACCCGTTGGTCGGAAGACGCTGAAAAAGGACGCGAAGAAGGCGAGGCGGGCGGCGACGCGGTCACAGCGGCGGTGCGGGCAAGGTGCGGGCATGAAGGTGGACGAGTTGCGGGATACATTTATGACAGGGATCGAGTGTTGAAGTGTCCAGGTACATTTCGAACTCCATTTTTTTCTTCCTTTCTCATGATGACGGGCCTTTCGATCTCGGCTCACTCACGAAGTGATCAGAAGCAAGGTGTGGTAGGTCAGTACTTTAGTATTTAATACCATACAATGAGACACCATCGGCCAGCGAAGCACAACTGGACGTTCACGTTCATCATCGTGTACGCCGAAGATGTGCCTCTCATCAATCTCGGCCTAAATAAGGTGGCACCCCCGGGAGACGGTCCGCTACCGTGTGCGACAAGGTGTCAATCATGATGGATTAGAACCACCAGAACTCAATGCAGTCCCACAATCCATTCTTCGATGGTACTCTCCACGATTCCGAACTCGTCTGAAACGATCGCACCCGCGGGGACCTGGACCTGAATCCGTGGTGTTGCACAGCGCTTGCGTTGGACGCGTTCGCATAGTGACGGTTTTGAAGGTGAGCCATATGAGGAAACGAGAGAGATACAAGCCACTGGCATGGCGGGGGGGCAAGGATCCGTCGACGTACGGACAGGCTGAGGCTGGTGCGGGGGAGTCACCCGTTGTGTCGGAAGACATTGAAAAGGGACGCAAGGAATTAAGGCGACGCGGTCAACGGCGGCAGTCAGGGGAGGTGTGCAGGTATGGAAGTGGCCGAGTTGTCGGAGATGCGTTTATGACGGGGACCGACCGACGATTGAGCTGTGCACGTGCATTTTCCAATCCCATTCATCTTGCTTTGTTTTTCGAATGACAGTGAGCCGTGCGATCTCGACATATTCACGAGACAGAGATTGATGTGCATCCAAGACGCATGACAGCATCATCAAGCCAAGCGTAGTTCGCCGTTGCGTCGTCCTTGCACCGACGCTCCTCATCAACGCCCTTCTCCACGTTCATTACCATGCGATCTGCGCAGAGCCTCGCCAAGGTAACGAAGCGAGTGCTTCTCGTGCTTGTTCGATTTGGATCCGACAGTGGCTGCGTCGAGCGCCTTGACGAGCCCGAATAACGACCGTCCTGAAATGGGAAAGAGGACGGGGAACATGAAAAGACGGCATGCATGCTCACCTCTGCGTCGCATCGAGATACGCATCCCTATCGAACCGTGTCTGCGTCTTGAGCGAGCTGCCGGTGATGCGTCGCGGCTGCCCCTTTTAGACGGACTGGGGCATGGGCTGACATAAGCCTGTGGGTTGTCCTCGTCGTCCCAGCCTGGTTGCAAACGCGACGCCAGAGAATGTCTAGATTCGTGCGCGCTTCCAAGTATCGGTATGTCAAGTCTCACTGCAGATCCTCCCTTTTCACACTTCGCCGCACCCGTGTCCGCTTCTCCATGCCGCCCTGATGTCGTTGTCGCGTCCTCAGCCATGTCTTTGGCCAGGCAGCGAAGAAAGAACACGGCTACGACAACATCAAAGTGTCTTCCAGCGCCTGGGACACCAACTTGATCGCCGCATCCACGGTGTGTTCCATCCACTCTGGTTGCCTCACAGTCGTTCGATCCTTGTCCAGCGTTACATCAGTATCAACTGGTCTGCATCCGGCGGTGGTGCTTTCTCCATACTCCCGCTTCCCTCCCCATTTGGTCCCACCACACATGACATACCATCGAAGCTCCCCGATATCATTCCCCTCGCCCGTAGCCACACCGCAGCTGTGTTGGACACCGCCTGGTCACCTGCCAATGACGCTCTCGTCGCTTCTGCCTCCGAAGATGGCACTTCTCTCCTTTGGAAAGTCACTGACAACCTCTTTGATGGCTGGACCTCAGACACTTGGGAACCTCACGACTTGGAGCCCGTCGCAAGGGTCGACGTGAGTCCAAAGAAAGTCGGTCAGGTTCTTTGGCATCCAACTGCCGCCAACGTTCTCGCAACTGCATCTGGCGAGCATCTCGTAAAACTCTGGGATCTTGCTGATCCATCCCGTCCCCGCTCCACCCTAAATGGCCACGGTGATACCATACAGTCCCTCGCATTCAATGCGACCGGCACCATTCTTGCGACCACCTGCCGAGACAAGAAACTTCGTCTCTTTGACCCGCGAACCGGCACAGATCCTGTCCGTGTCACAGATGGCCATGGCGGTATCAAAGGCGCTAGAGTGGTCTGGATGGGAGAGCACGATCGTGTCGCAACGACTGGGTTCAGTAAGATGAGCGACCGACAAGTCAGCGTTTGGGAAACCGGAGGACTCGGAAACGTCAAAACCCTCACGATCGACCAGAGCGCTGGAGTCATCATGCCATTCTGGAGCGACAATGGCATTCTGTTTCTTGGTATGTTCACTTGACTATTTGCCTTCGTTGTGGTCACGTATCGCTTTCACAACAGCTGGAAAAGGGTCAGTACTTCAGTCTTCTCCTTGGGACGTTGGGCTTGCTGCTGACTCTGAACAGAGATGGAAACATCCGGTACTACGAGTACGAGTCCGACTCGTTGTACTCCCTCGCAGAGCATTCCACCTCGAACCCTCAGCGTGGCATGTGCTTCCTTCCTAGACGTGCACTAGAAGTCTCCGAATGCGAGATTGCGAGAGCGTTCAAGGTCACCAGCGGGGGGGTGGAGCCGATAGCGTTCATCGTTCCTCGTCGGGTGAGTTGGACTCTGCTTCAGTTTCCTCCTCAACCTGCCATGCGCACCAAGCTGACGTGTCCTACTCATGGCAGGCTGACTCCTTCCAATCGGATATCTTTCCACCTGCGCCGTCTTCGGAGCCATCCCTGACAGCTGCCGAGTTCTTTGCAGGCAAGACGGCTCCGTTGAATTTTGTTAGCCTCGAGAACGGCGCTGTTTTCGTTGGAAACGATGCACCCGTCCCGCCAGCACCGACGCCGGCGCCATTACCCGAGCCGGCGTCCTTGCCTGATGTGACAAAATCAGCGACAACTCCTGCACGTGCCCGTTCGCTGCCTGCTCATACAGCAATTGCCGACCCCCCCGGAGACAACGTGCGTCCTTGCCTAAAAGTTGATGGTTGACACGACGCTTACTATCTTTAGAGAAATACTGGACTGGAGGAGGAAGTTGACCGCCTAAACGAGGAACTGCGTGAAGCCAGGCAAAAGATCCGCAACCTTGAGCTTCGAGTGGAAGGCTTGAAGGCTAATGCAAGGAAAGCCGCCCAAACCTTGATGGAGGGATAGGATTACCGTAGAAAGGTGTACCTGGATCTGATGAACGTACCGCTTGTAATTCGTAGCTCGATATATCTCTGTTAACGATGACACACGTGCGTCTCTGGAACGAGTCATCATAAAGCAGAATCCTCGCCGCCGCTCGCTTCTCTCAAAAGCCCCCACGATTCAGAGTCCAAGCCAGTGTGTTATCGGCACCGACTCACGCACAGTTGGACACTCGCGGTCCGCTTGAAGGAGCCACTCCAAAGTGTCTCCGAAGCAGACCCGTCCAACTCGATTTTAGCGCTGCATGACCCTCCTCCATGTCTACTTTACCCTCCGCAACCAGCAAGCGTTCCAGCGCCTCCTCGAGCGAGACCGCTCAGCCGCCAACCCGCAGTCGGGCCAGAGCACGAGTGCTGGCAAATCGTGGACGCGCAAGAACATCGCCTCTGCGCTCGAGGTGAACGCTTTCGACCACCTCGGTCGCACGGTCCTGCATCTCGCATGCGCATCCACCGAGCCTGCGAGCTTGGAGTATGTGCGCATGCTGCTCGCGCATCCGCTCATCAACGTCAATCTTCCAGACAAGGAGAATCATTGGACTGCGCTTCATCGGGCATTGTATACAGGCAATATCGAGGCAGCGTAAGCGTCATGCTCGCCTTGGCTTTGGCTGGTCTGCTTACTCGGCTCGCATTACTAGGATCATGTTACGCAACCGCACGGACATAGACATGTCTATCAAAGATATGGAGGGGTATACAGCATTTGATCTCTATAATTCTACCGTCCAAAGTGCGAATCCGACGTCTCTCGAAGATGGCTATGCCGACCTCCTGACGTGGGGTGCCAATCGGTGCGTTTCTCTCATGAACAGATATGACCTCAGGGCTAATTCAACGCATGACACTACGTGACACTGGCCTGTGTTTGTCTCGCTCGTGAATTCGATGCGCGCATTCTTCACGACGTGTAGAAATGCCGCCCTCGGCCTCGGAGATAGTAACGATCGCGCCCACCCGGACCATGTCGTTCTCAAGAAAGACGCGCCACTTCCGGCTACTCGAACGCTTGAAGAACGATTCCGTTCGGTCAAGGTGCGAGGCGTCAGCATGTCGAAGTTGCATACAGGTAGGAGGTTCGATGTATGATTCTCTGCATTGTCTAACATATATGCAGTGATCATTACAGACGAGCCGCGCGACAACATTCGTTTATGCGGCTTCGGTAGTGGCGGACGGTATGGCTCCTTGTATACATCTCATGGTGTGCATGCAGTTCTGACATGCGCATTCAGACTCGGTCCCTATACTCACACGCTTTACACCCCAACACCCATCTCCCTTTCCTCGCACTCTATTGTGTCCGTCGCCCTTGGTCAAGACCATACCCTTGCGCTGACAAGTGCAGGCGAAGTAATAAGCTGGGGATTAAATCGATTCGCTCAGCTTGGATATGTCATCGAGTCGGGCCAAGGAGGTTCTATGGATGAGTTGATTCAAACGACACCGCGCAAGATCAACCATTTGAAGAAGGAGTTCCTCAAGGGTGTTGCTGCTTGCAAAACTGCAAGTGCTTGTTGGTCCGATGGTGATGTGTGGACATGGGGTACGAACAGCGGGCAACTTGGTAAGCTTGTTTCCGTGGCGTGCACATCGTCCAAGATCTACGAGCGTCGAATGTGTCTTCCCAGGATATAGTAAGACAGCGAGTCCCATCCAAGTCCTCCCTCGCAAGGCGTCGGTCATCACGCAGCCAATCCGTGGCATCGCGATGTCGGTCAGTTTCGTCACTGTATTTGAAGTTGTACGCAACAAAGACAAATATTGGCTTGCTAGGATGTCGCGATGGTATGCCTCTTTATGACTGGGGAGGTTGTGTGCGTATGGAATGGCGGTGTTTCGAAAATCAAGTATAGAAATGCATAACTTAACTGCATATGCTGATCTGGGTTCCTAGTTTCCCTGCACACGCATTCCCATCTGACATTTCAACGGTCTATCGCCCGCCTCAAGCCGTCCGCGCCCCTGCGATCATGAAGCTCGTCTACTGCGACGACTTGTTCGCAGCTCTCTCCTCAAATGGCGAGGTATTCACTTTTTCCCTCCCCACCGCCATCGAAGGAGAAGGAAGTGTGCACACGGGTGGGAGTAGAGGCCCAGTGAAGCCCCAGCGCGCATGGGCGTTGAGAAGGCAGTTCAGCAGCGTGCGAGTGCGTCCTCTATAACTGGGTCTGTCGTCTACGAGACTCAATATTCGTCCCCCGTCGATAATGATGGCGTGCGCTCTATCAGGACGTCGACGTTGGCGGCGATGGCGCTCTGATAGTGTGCACACAGTCGGGACACGTATTTGTTCGCTCCCGAAACTTCAAAGGCAGCACGACGAATAGTGGGACGAAGGCGTTCAAGTTTCACCGAATCGCACATGTACAACGAGCTGTTGCGGTGTGTGCCAACAGCACGGGTGCCTTTGGCGCCCTGCGAGTCGACTACAGGCCTCCCTTGATCCATGTAACTGGGCGACGCTTTTCGGCAGACATGGCTGCGATTGCACCTTACATCGATGAAGCCACAATTTTAGCGCGCCAGGACACGAAGATACCATTGGACGCGATCGTCTCCACCGATGATGATTTAGAAGACTTGTCGATGCTTGACGACATTGGGGAGCTGGCCAAGCTGATGACCGTCCTCTGCAATCGGATGAATCAAGTAGAGTCATCCGCGAAGGGCTACAAGTACGGTGCAGACCTCGCCGTGCATGTTGGTACAGAATTCGAGATACCCGTACACCGTGTCGTCCTCGCGGCGCGATCCATGCCTCTGCGCGAGGTACTCAGTGGTGCTGGAGTTCTCTCCGACAAGTCCTCCAAGATATCCGTGACATTCACTTCACCACCGTTGGGCGCTTCGCTAGTTCCCCCCATGCTTCACTTCACGGGAATCACCCCACTCGCATTGCTTATCCTCCTTCATTATCTATATGCTGATGAAGTCCTCGCCGTATGGGATCGTCGTCTCGGATCGCTCTTCGAGTCACAGTTCTTGTGCCTAGGGCTGTCGGCAGCCCAAGTGAAAGCGGACCTTGCTATCCTTGCACGTCTTTTGTGCCTCCCACATCTAACGTCTGCATTGCAATCCGTGGGGAAACGGGTTGCAAAATCATCCATAGATGGCGATTTCCGGCGGCTTTTCGATGTGGCGCAGCTCTTAGGCTCATCGCGGCGAAACGTCGGCCAAGACCCTCTGGCACCTGATGTTGCGCTACACTTCGCTGATAAGACTGTTTACACGCACTCCGCTGTTCTCCGCGCGCGGTCTGCGTTTTTTTCTGCTTTCTTTTCCGACCCAGACTGGATTGTTCAAAGGAGGGATGATACCGGTGTTCTCGATGTCAAGATGGAACACCACAAGTGGCAAGTCATGCAGTTTGTGCTCCCGTTTGTTTGTTTTGGTGAAGAGACCATGTTCGAAACACTCGGTGAGTCATGCTGTCGGGCTCTTAACACCGTCCGTGTCAACCATGTTATAGAATTTCTCGGCAACGTTGATGAATTGCTCGAGTTTATGTTCCTGGTGATATCTGCCGCGGTGAATTCATCTGCTCTCCCCCGTGTCTTTGCAGATGCTAATCATGTTTTAAACCAGAACGAATTGCTCCTGACCCGCCTGGTCCTCTTATGCTCTCAGATTGTTCTCAAGTATCTTAATGTATACAACGCGTGCTACCTACTCACGGATTCCATCCATTTCAATGCGGTAGACTTGGCGGATCGCATCCAAACCTACATGGTCGCCAACATCGAGATGCTACTCGAGTCGAGGATCCTCGACGACCTGGATGCTCGAGTGGTGCGCAGGCTTTCAGAACACGCGCGCTCGGAGCAGCTATCCCAGTCACCTGTGTCCCGAATCGACAAGCTCGGACGCGCGGCACTGGAGAAGCACAAGGAATGGCTTGCGTTGCAGGACATTCCAGTTCCCATCATACCCAGCCAGAAACTCTGGTCTGTGAAAGATTTGTCAAAGACGTCACCGCCTGGTTCGGCAAAAAAGATGATGATGGGGCGACAATCAAGGTACTCACCAGCCGCGAGCCCTGTCCTTCGTCCGTCGTTGGCATCACCGCCGGCACCGCCGCCGCCGCCGGGAGACGAGATTTTTGTGATGGACGATGCGGATGGCGGACCATCCCTCAGACTGAACACGGCGCAAACAAGTGGGGGTGAGGAGACTGTCGTCTCGGTGGCGACCGTTGGGCCTGCGAGATTGGGGTGGAAGAAGAATCCCGCAACGCCTCGGTGAGTGGTTCGTGGGAATATCTTTGCCTTTATCTTATGTTTGTGTAGAACCGACCTCAAGGCAGTTATGGCGGAGGCAGAAAATGGCAAAAGACAGGTGCATGTGAGAACACTCGACAGTCAAGGTGCAAGTCCCAGTGCGAGTGCGAAGCTACTAGGCGTAGGCGGCGTTGGTGGCGCAAGCACAGCCACAAGGACGAGTACGATCGCTGCACAAGACGTCGGTCCGTCGCGACAGCCAGGATCCACACCTGGACAACGTTGGCAGTCTGACACTCTGCCAGCACCACGTCGCGTGCTGCCAGAACCTGCGACACCCCCGAAGCCCGACGCGATGACGCCGACCCATACAAGCACAGCTCGAGTTACACAGACGAGCCCAGGTCCTTCTCGGTCGGTCATGGGCCCCGTCATCACGCCCGTTCGCCAGACTTTAAATGCGTCGAAATCCGCGGGCACTGGTGGAAGCTCGTGGAAACCATCGTGCGTGACCGTGCTGTTGTTTCATGTCAGCATTTTGTGTTCGTGGGGGTGACGACCACTTTTTTTGTTTCAGGATTGGTGGCGCATGGACGCTGCCTCCCGTGCAACCGATCGCGGCACCGACGATGCCTGGTTTGACGACGACCATGCTTTCGTTCGCGGAGATACAGAGGATGCAAGAGTTGCAGGGCGCGACGTCTACTACGTCAAAGGACAAACGATCGTTGCGTGATATTCAGGAAGAGGAAAAGGCACGCCGACAAGAGGCTGATTTCTTGAAATGGTGGGCTAAAGAGGAAGAACGTGTACGACTCGAGATGTTGGAACAGGAGGAACGAGAGCGTGCGCGGACGCGGAGTAGCCGTCAGAACAAGAACAAGGGTGGTAAGGCGAGGCCTGGAAAGGCCAAGGTGGAGACACAGCCAGATACAGCCGTGGCGACCCCAGCAGGGAGAGTCGCGTGTACTGATCGCAGACCACGACAGAGGCAGGACGTCGATGAATAGATGAAGAATATGGTTTAGATATTATGACATGATGCCACACGGTGAGTCGACTAACTTCCTCCGAGGCCGGGATGATGTGAAGTTGCAAACCAGACAGAGTGATATAGAATATGGTAGAGCGCAAGGGATCGACCTCAGACGTTGAGAGTTAGGATTCGACTACTACTCGGTACTAGTCGGCCGAGTGTAGCTTGTATGTGTTTGGCCTAATCATGTAGATTCGTTATGTATTCTTCAAGGTTTATTTTTAGGGGTACTGATCGCGTTGTCTTGACCGTCCTGTCACAAATTATACCCTCTGGTTCAAAACCCTACGCCTAGCCGTACTCGTCGTGATCCATGCGCTTGACCATCAGGCTACCCGGTTGCCTCTGCCCATCGTAGGTCTTAATATCGATCCTCGAGGCTCGCCCTAGGAAGGCGCTTTGGCGAATGCACATCTTCGCCTCCGACTTTACCCTCTTTTTCGATTCTTCGTCTCAACTCATACGGTGAGGGCAAGCAAAGGGTAAAGCACACACGACACTCGATCGAGGTGCTGAGTGTTATTCAAAAAAGGTGTAGAACCGCTGGGCAAGCATCCTTTTTGCGGGAATAAGGTGATACTGGTTGGCAAGAGCAAAGTAAGAGCGCCCCGGCCTGGAAGATGATGATTGCAGACGAGCTCAGGAGAGCGGATGCGGCGTCGCGAGACAATGATGGTGCGATTGGTGAGTGCGTGAATATCCCGAGATTGAATCTCTCCTGATATCTCAAGCTCAAGGCGCCACAGGCTTGCCGATGTCAGAATATTAATATCTGGGCTGTCGAGAAGACGTCGGTTGCTTGCCTTCATTTGCGAATGTGTCGGAACCCGGAAGTCGATCAAGCGGTAGGAATGGGTGCGGCCAATACCAGCGGGATGATATCGAGGCATACAGCCTCATTAATCCGTGAAGCCGATCAAAATGGAGGTATGTACATACGTTGTGTTCGGACAACGAATTCGAACCTGATGAGATCGCCAGGCTTCGAATCTGCTCGGAGCTCCAATCCACCGTAGAACTTCTGTCGTCTTCTTTCAACTCTTTGGCCTGCCTGCTGGAGACCGACGTCGCCGGACCACATTGATTTGTGTCTCGTCTTCCGTTAAATGGCTCGGCGGTGCTTGTGGCCTTTGCTGTCTTTAACAACACAACTCCACGTCATTCTGAAGGACCTCATCTGGTGACTCCCGTGGGCAGAATGTAACCAATGTTCAAAACCGGCTGGAGCATACACATCCTTGATCACGAAGTGCTTCTGGAGGAAGGAAATGAAGTTTCCGGAGCGGTACGCTTCGAGTTTCTTGAAGCACCATCCTTGCCGTAATAGTGCAGATTCGTGGCTGCCAGAAGTACAGTGATCGCGCGGAGAAAGAAGAACTGTCGTCTCCATCCGATAGCGTTGATCGTCGACATGGTTTTCTGGCGTGTACGGGCGCTATCGAAGCACTCGCTGCACAGAGCCAGGCCTGATAAATATCGCCACCACTCTTTAAAAGTGCGTGTCTGGCTACTCGATCGTACTATCCAGGACAGGACATGACCATCGTCTCTACCACCGTGAGCGATCGCGACTCGCTCACCGTCCGTGCTTCCGACTCGGAGAATGTCGAGTCGACCGACACCCCCACGTCACCGCCGTTCAAAAAAGACCTCAAGTTTTGGCTTATCTTGGCCTCGATGTGTATCTGCCTCTTTCTCTCTGCTCTCGAACTACTGTCCATCTCCATAGCACTCCCTACCATCGCCCACGAGCTGCAGGCCTCCCAGTTTGTCTGGGTCGGCTCTGCATACGCTCTTTCGTCGACTGCCTTCCTACCAATGAGTGGTGGTTTGGCTCAAGCATTCGGTCGGCGTCCTGCCATTCTGATAACCATAGGCCTGTTTGTACTTGGCAGTGGCATTTCTGGTGGCGCGACCAGTATGAATATGCTCATCGCAGGCAGAACCATACAAGGTTTGGGCGGAGGAGGCATCCAGTCTGTCACGAGCATTATCCTGGCCGACATCGTTTCCCTACAAGAACGTGGCGTCTATGCCGGATTGTTCGGGCTGTGAGACCTAGTAGGCTAGGACGTGCGGCCCAGACTGATACGTTCATCCTCGCTCTTTTTTAGCACATGGTGTCTCGCTGCGTCGATCGGTCCTGTCGTAGGTGGCAGCCTGGCTGCACAGGGAAAATGGCGCTGGCTTTTCTGTACGTGTGATATCAATGCTCATGGCTTGAGTAAGGGCACTCAGGCGACTAGACCTCAACCTTCCCATCGCGTTTATTGGTTCTCTCTCGGTCGTCCTCTTCTTGGATCTACCCACTCCCCCTGGAAATTACCGGAACAAACTCGGCCGTATGGACTGGGTGTGGGTATGACTCATCACTGCGGATTCAAAGGAGCTGACAATAGTTTCGCTGGCAGAGGCAACCTCCTCGTCATCGCGAGTACCGTCGCGTACACCATCGGTTTGACATGGGGGGGAAACACCGCGCCGTGGGGTTCAGCCATGGTACTCGTTCCGCTCATCCTTGGCCTCTTCGGTCTCGTGATCTTTGTTGCCTACGAGGCTACTTTTGCAACACATCCTCTCGTATGCAAATTTTCCATTTGCCTTCTTGGAGCGCCATGATATTCACTTTGTTATCCATGGCTTTAGGTGCCATGTGCGCTGTTGACGAACGTAACTAGTATCAGCGGGCAAGTTTTTTCCGGGTGGCTCCCGTCTTCGTTTCTCACTCCGATTCTGTCCTCGTTAGATACGTTCAGTCATTCTGCATGGCCCTCAACACGATGGCCGTTGTCTGTGAGTCCATCACTGTCTCCTTTGATCTGCTTACCCGCTCGCATCTTTGCCTTTCCCCCCGCAGATTTCTTCCCGGTCTACTTTCAAGCCTGCAAAGCTGTCTCGCCCATTCTGAGCGGCATTTATATCCTCTGTCTCTG
>JBBPOB010000695.1:0-13866 GCA_038091275.1 Tylopilus subfusipes | reverse complement strand
AGGTTTGTACATGTGTATGGTAGATCTAAGATATCCTGTGTCTAGTCTACCATGAGGAATACATGTATGTACAGCCCAGATAACTGGATCATACCCTAGAGGACGAAGGGGAGTCATGGTGAGTTGGAATGTACATGAGGACGAACATGAGGAATATATGAGGACATGATAAGGACGTGAGGCATACATGAGGCTGATAAGCATATGACTAGCTATGACTCATTCCTATTTGATCTGATTAGTCATGACTCATCTTGAGTTGACTTGACTAGGTGTGACTCATCTACTAGGCGTGACTCAGTAGTGAGTATTAGGTGTGACTCAGTAATGATCACTAGGTGTGACTCAGTAGTGAGCACTAGGCATGACTCATCTAATAAGTTAGTGAAGTAAAAGTGTACGAAATGTGAAGTGGCTACTAAGGGTTAGGAGAAACGTAACACTACCCCCTCTCTATGAGTCAGACTCTGAATGACTTTCTTTGAGGAGTACCTTTTCAATGCTTGGGATTGCATCAGGATCTGTGTCTGATGTTCTGTCTGGATCGAGGATAATTAGGGCATTTGGATGATTAGAAGGGCCAGCTTCTGGTCCATGGCACGTAGGAAGTGGAGAGGCTTCTTGGTCAAATGTGGGTACCCAGTCCCATCGAGTGTGCGGAGTAATTAATATTGGAATTGGATCAATGTTCATTTCATTGAATGGTTCCGGTGAGCCTTCTGATTGCTTGGGATCTGTGTCTGAGGTTTCCGGTGGCTCTGGAGTTGTTTCCGATATGTCCACTGATGATGAAGTTACTGGTGATGTAATTTCTTCGATCAAGGGAGGGAGTATTGGTATCCATTGTGCCATGAAGGGTGGGAGATGATCATAGAACATCCTTGTGAGTTCATTGATATGGATCCATCTAGGATCATTGAATGGGTTTCCCCATTGTTCCCAATTGTTTCCTTGTTCCGGTTGAGGTTCAGGATCAGGGAAGATCACATCATCAGGGTTGTTTACCTGATGCCATTCTTCGTAGTCTTCTGCTGTTAATCCCCAACCTTGTTCTGCCCAATTTCCTACATTGTTATTTTGATCCCAATTTTCTCCAAGGTACTTGTTGGGTTCATCATCGTCATAGGGGTTTTCACCAGGGTTTAGAGTATATGGATTTGGTCCGAGTGGGCCAAGATCTATTGCTCCTGGCATTTGATCTTCTTCTTCTTCCCATAATTGGTCCCAAGATCACCAATGTCTATTTGGGCGGATCTTGAAGGTGAGGAGATCTCATCTAAGACCTCTGTACCAAAAGTGAAGATCAAGTGAAAGCCCTGTTTTGAGATGACAAATTGTTGTCAACCATAGAGTGAGAGTGAGAATGATGAGAAAGATAAATAAAAGTGAGTAGATCCAAAAAGATAAAAGAGTAGATAAGATCATAGGGGTGTTTGGAGAGAATAGAATGAGAATGCATAGTAAGATTTCGAGAATGTATGGTGGAATTTTGAGTGTGAATTCCATTGTAATCACTTTGTGGGAGCAAGGCTCAACTGGGTTTCAGATGTTAGCATGTTAGTACACCTATTGAGGATGCACCTAGGATCAATGCATTGTTCACCCTGTCACAGCCCAGGGGTTCTTTCAATCTACATCTAAGTGATCAAAAGGTAGGTGATCCTGGCTAATTTCTGGAATTGGTTTTCCACAAAAGGCAAATAGTGAGTAGAAGGCAGCTTGTGACATAGCTAAATGTTGAGGTGCACTAGGATGGGATTGATGGAAATCTTTGATTGCTGATTGAGTATTCTTTAGATTAGATTTAGGTTCCCATGTTCGATCTTCATCAGTGTAGCCTTTCCAATGTATGAGGTATTCAAGGCGATTTCCTTTATATCATGAATCTACAACATATTCCACTTCATATTCAATCTCTCTTTCTTCAGTGACTTCTACTGGTCCTGGTTTATATGTGGTTTGACCTTCAAGGCATTTGTTGTATGGTTTAACCCGGGAGATGTTTACTACTGTGTGGATTCGCATAGATTTCGGAAGATGCAATTCAATTGCGTTATCTCCAATTCGTTTCGTAATCTCGTAAGGTCCAAGCCAACATTCTGTTAGCTTATGTGACAATTGGGTAAGTTTGAGATTCTCAGTAGAAAGCCAAACTTTATCTCCGATTTGATAATCAGGGGCATTAGATCTATGTCTGTTGGCCTGATTCTTCATTCGTAGCTTAGCTTTTTCTAGATTACTCCTTGTTTGTTCTAGAGTAGCTTGCATTTGTTTAGTCAATTCTTCAGCAGCTGGAGCTTTGGCAATTCTTTGTTCAAAGCCCATGGTTGATAGGATCTAGTGACTTCGAAAGGTGATTTCGAGGTTGTAAGTTGTTTCTTTGCATTGTAAGAGAATTGTGCCATAGGCAGTCAACTAACCCATTTGTTCTGCTTTTCACAAGTAAAGAGACGAAGATATTATTGTAGATCTCTATTGATCCTTTCTGTTTGACCATTGGTCTGAGGGTGGAATGATGTAAACAATCAAGGTTGAATTCCTAATCATTTACAGATGTCTTTCATGACTTGTGAAGCGAATTGAGGTCCTCGATTGGATATGATTCCTGTAGGAAGACTGTGTTGTTTTCATACATTGCGAAGGTAGAGTTTGGTGGTTTCCAATGTAGTAATTGTTTTATTGCATGGAATAAACTCAACTTCTTTGGAGAAGCAGTCAATAACTACTAAGATGCTGTCGAATCCTTCTGATTCGGGTAGATCTGTGATGAAGTCGGCAGATATTTCTGTCCAAGGGACTGATGGAGTTTCAAGCGGTTGTAGTTTGCCTGGTGGAGCTTGATTGGATCCTTTGAATTGGGCACAGCAATCACATCGGGACACATAGTCCTTAACTAGCTTGGACATTCCTGGCCAAGTATAGCTGCATTGCATGAGTTCAAGGGTTTTCTCCATTCCTGGATGTCCTGGGATAGGAGTATTGTGATGTAACTGTATGATCTCCATTTTGAGATCTTGGTCATTGGATACGAACATCTGTCCTTCTCTAGTATAGAGAATTCCATCTAGATCTACACAGATCTTGTGTTGTTTAGAATGTGTGATGATGCTAGACTCATGAATCTTTCCGGTGGTGGTTCGAATATGATTCTTGATGTCATCAGCATCAGTAGTGATTTTTACGGAAGTGTATGCAATCTTATCAGGGGGAATAATGAGAACCATTTTGTTATTGTCTTCTTTTCCTATTGCGTGATCTTCTCGTCTTGATAAGGCATCCGGTTTGCCCATTTGGGTTCTGGCCTTGTGTACCCATTTGAAATTGAATCTGGACAGATACTGAGCCCATCATGCTTGTCGATGATTCAGATCTTGTCGTTTCATGAAGCATTGAAGGTTAGCATGATTGTTCCATATTTCAAATTCATGGTCAGCTCCTTCTAGATAGTGTCTCCATTCTTCTAGGCTTCAGATTACACTAAGCATCTCTTTGTCTGCAATTGGGTAATTGCATTCTTCTGGTGACATTGAGTGCGAAGAGTAAGCAACTGGGTGCCATTTGCCATCTAATTCAATGGATAGCACAGCTCCTGTAGCAAAGTCTGAAGCATCGGTTTCCAGTCTAAACTTTTGATTGATATCTGGAAATGCTAGAATAGGGGCGGTAGTGAACTTGTGTTTGAGATTATCAAACGATTTCTGTTGAGCTTCCTTCCATTCAAAGGGTTGATCTTTCTTTGTAAGATCGTTTAGAGGACAAGCTACTTGAGCGTATCCTTCTATAAACCTTCAATAGAAGTTTGCTAATCCTAGAAAACTGCGAACTCCTCTGACTGTCTTGGGAGTTGGCCAGTCTAGTATAGCCTTGACTTTGTCATTGTTCATTTGGATTCCTGAGGCAGTTACGGTCATGCCTAGGAATTCTACTTCCTTAACTCGAAAAGAACATTTCTCAGGTTTGATAAATAGATCGTGCTCTTTGAGGTGTCGTAAGACTTCGAGTACTATCATATCATGTTCTTTTTGATTGTCGGTTTTGGTGAAGATGAGTAGATCATCTATATAGACTACTAGAACATCTTCCATATCAGCAAAGATTTCATTCATCATTGCCTGGAAGGTGGCGGGTGAGTTGCAAAGACCAAAATACATTACCAAGGGTTCAAAGGAACCTTGGTGGCATATGAATGCTGCTTTCCATTCATCTCCATCTTTGATCCTTACATTGTTGTATCCCCATCGAAGGTCCATTTTGGTAAATAGCTTTGCTCCGGTGAGTTTCTCTGATAACTGTCTGATTAGAGGAAGAGGATAGTTATTCTTAACCGTGTGTTCATTAAGATAGTGATAATCTTGTACCATTCGCTTCTTACCATCTTTCTTAGGTACAAAGAATACTGGTGAAGTTTGCAGTGATTTAGAAGGTCAGATGTATCCTTTCTTCATCTGATCATCTATGAAATTGGATACCTCTCTTTGTTCTTGAGGAGATAAGGGTATTAGACGTCCTTTCTTCAGAGTGAAGGAATCTTTAAGATCTATGGCATGATCCCATGTCTTACGAATTGGCATTCGTTCTGATTCTTTCTTAGAGAAGATGTTAAGGAATTTGTGGTATTCCTTTGGTACTAGATTTTCGGGTTTAGGATCAGGTTTAGGGGTTTCCTTGAGTTCTTCCTTTCTTTTGATAGCATGGATATGTAGGAGTGCATCTCTTTCAAGCATCTCTACATGTCTAGCAAAAGGGGATTTATTCTGAAGGGTTTTGCAAGTCCATGGACAGTGTGTCATCTTGACTTGCCCCTTTTCCCAATCTATATCTGGATTGTGGTGTTTAAGCCATGTGTAGCCCAAGATCATTTGGTGTCTGCCTAAATCAGTTATCTCGGCAATTACCTGTTCTCGATGTCCCTGAAACTCTATCATGACTTTGGCGCAATGGGTGATGTCACCTGCTGAATTATGAGTTCCATTGACATTGTAGACGGGAATTGGGTTTTTCAAAGGTCGAAGCGGAATCTTCCTTTGATCAGCCCATTTACAATCAATAAATATGGTGTTAGCACCACTGTCTAACAAGGCATTGACCTTGCTAAAGCTTTGTCTATACTTCATTGGTGCGATCTTGAGTGATAATATGATATCTCAGCAAGTCAAAGTGTTAGATATTTCTTGTGGATCTGGGGTTTGGGGCGTGAGAGTAAAAATGGAATTAAGCACTGGCTTTGTGTGGTCCCAGCTGAGCTCCTAGTCTACAGAAGTCCCCACTTGACCATAATTTAAACATGAATGCATAGCATTGGAAATAGTTCTTGATTCAATTCGGTCAATGTTCTGATAGACAACACTCGGATCACCCAGATTGATCAGAGTGCTTTGGCTTTTCCCTTTTCTGAATCTTTGAGGTCATAGAAGAAGGCCTTGGCTTCTTCGAAGTTCATTCCTTGAATGAGACGGGAACTTGAATCCCACGAGGTGGCTGGTTCGTTAGAATCGTCACAATCCATAGATCGGATTCTAGATCCTGATTTAGAGCATGAGGGTTTATGTTGTTCTTTAGACCAACCACATTCTTGACAGCGGGTTGATGGTTTGGGACAGTCCTTAGCAAAGTGACCTGATCCACCACAGTTGTAGCAGTTTGGTCCTTTCCTAGGTTTGCCTTTGCTCTTTCTTTTGCCTTTGATGAAGGCGTCAATTTCGATTTCATGTTTGATGTCGTCATTTTGATCTAAGGTACTGATGTCCATGGAGTTCGGATCTTGGCGAGATGATCCGGCGATACCAAGAAATCGGGTCAATTGTCTTCATTGTCCGAGTTCTCGTACTTTCTGTAGATACTCTTTGGATGTAGCAGGGCATGTACCTGCTTCGATCAATTTCCGGATGATGGATGGATCAATATTGTGTTCAATGATGTCACACAATTGTCCAGCTTCGAATTCTGACATAGCAGCATATGTGTGGTATTTGATGATCCAGTCATCTACAGACATCTTTCCTTGTTTTAGATCTTTGAGCTTTTTGCGAGCCCAATCTTTCTGATTAGCTGGTCAGAATAGTCCTTCCAGTTCTGTGGTTAACTCAGCCCATGTGTATGCATTTCCGACATTGATAGCCTCAAGGCGTGTTTGGGCAAAGTTTCCTGCTTTAGGTTCTTCTAGTCGAGATAGGACTGCTCAGACTGGTTTGTCGGTGTTGCTAGGCATGGCAGCATCGCTCTCTTGTCGCCATGCTTTGACTTTAGCCCGCCATTCTTCAAACTTGGCTATGGAACCATCAAAAGTTCCTGGGTTGGCGAGTAGCTTAGAGATTTTAGGTGTAGCGATTGCTCCACCTGCTTGTGCTACTTGTAGTTGACCTTGTAGAATACCGACTTGTGTACCCATTTGGTCACATGCAGTGATAATGTTGGTGATAGCGGTAACTAACGCTGGTGCTCCTTGTTGGAAGTTCACTGCGCATGCATTGATAGCAGCGAGAACTTCATCTCTCATTTGTTGGGAAGCCATAGTTACTTGTGGAGTTTCTTAGGTTTAGGCTTAATAGACTTAGCCTTCTTGAGTAACTTAGCATAGATGGATTTCTTTGGATAGGGTTTTCCTGATTTTCGCTTGGCGAGTGTATCAATAGACTCTTGGAATCTTATCTTATCCTGCTTAGATAAGTGGTGTTTGACTGAATCCAGTTTACTCTCTTTCGTCAACAATTACATTGTGCTGACTAACAGGCGTGGTTATGATTGACTGATTCTCAGAATCTCAATCGCTTTCATAACTTGGGGGTGGCGGTGATCTTGGTCTGATCTGACCCAGTTGATCAAGATCTTCGAGAGGCTCATTTAGCTCTCTTTTAAGCTCAGGATTCTTGTTTGGTTTGCGTCTTAGTCTTTCAATTCATTCATGTCTCTCTCTTAGCGCGATTAGCCAATCCCTGTGGATATATTTCATAGTTACTTTACAGGTCCCTATAATGTTTAGGGAGCCCAAGATCTCGTTTTCTACAAAGAGGAGGGCGGCTGCAGTGACTACCACGTTTAGAGTCGCGGTGCCAATGAGGGATAGGAGGAGGGGAAGGAGAAGGATTAGAGGAAGAGGGGGAGGGTGGATCTGATATATGTGGTGAGATCCTACGCCTCTTTGGAATGTGTTCGCTGGGTGGAGGTGAACTAGCAGATCTACCTCTTTGCTGCGCAATACCAAGTTCAATACCCTCTCAAATAATATCCTGGACCTGTTGCAGGAGGAGTGCTCTACAATGATAGTAAGCGCAACTGTGTCGGAGCAGAGTGAAGGAAGTGCTAAATCCAGACCTGAATATCTCCTGTTCAAGGAGGCGGTGGCGGACCGGTGTCCAATCTACTGGCTCCTGGAGGAGCGGCGGTGAGCGGAGTGGAGTTGTGTTAAATTCCCTGAGATCTGGAAAGACGATGTCCTGATTGTCTGAGAAATGGACCGGGTCTTGGAGGTCCGTGTATGTGGGGGCAGGACTTCTCCTGGTAAAGGGAGAAAAGCGAGGCGGCGCAGGGTATTTGACATACGGGTTGACTGTGATAAAGGGTTCCAGGGCAGCTTCCAGAATGGAAGGAGGAAAGTATGCGGGGGAGCGGGTCCTGTAAGATGCTAGCTCATCTAGCTTGATCTGATCGAAGAAATCAGATGCATCATTACTAAAGTTGGGCCAAAGAAGGTCCTCGATGTGCGGAAGGATTTGTACCTCTGGTAAACTCAGTGGGTACGTTAACTTGGGTGTCTCTTCTTTCTTTGAGGTGGGGAGACTCAAGGAAAGGACGATCTCGTCTTCTTCTACCTTGACACTATATTCCAGGGATTCTGGTGCAGGGTCTCAGAACTCAACTTCCGGGGTGTCTTCTTCTGAAGCGGGCAAGTCCCACTCATAGTCAACAGGGGGTTCTTGTTGTTCAGGGGCGAGGCCTTCGGGTAGACTGTATAAGGTCCGTTGGCCTTTTAGATATGCCCTACCTTGATGAACTTTGTCGATTGCTCTCCCACGAGTCCTGTAGTAGAAGGGAATGGGGAAGCAGTAGTATTGCGATACTAAACCAATCGGCAGTTAGTGTGCCCTGTGTGTGCACTATGGATCAGAAGCCCTGTGCTTACTGATCGAAGGTAAGGGTTGAAAGATAAGGTGGATGTGGAGTGGCGAGTTAAGCCTGCTGTGGTATCAGTAGGAAAGTCTTGTTCAAGTGAAACAACCAGACTCACTGAAGAGCTGATAGTCTGAGATGAGAGCAAGCAGGGCGAGGAATCAGTGAACAGTGGAGAATGGGAAATCTCCAAGTGAACAAGACTAGGGAGTCCAGTCGTTCACCTGGGCCTTTATATACTATTCTAAGGTTTGTACATGTGGATGGTAGATCTATGATATCCTGTGTCTAGTCTACCATGAGGGATACATGTGTGTACAGCCCAGATAACTGGATCATACCCTAGAGGATGAAGGGGAGTCATGGTGAGTCGGAATGTACATGAGGACGAACATGAGGAATACATGAGAACAAGATAAGGACATGAGGCATACATGAGGCTAATAGGCATATGACTAGCTATGACTCATTCCTATTTGATCTGACTAGTTGTGACTCATCTACTAGGCGTGACTCAGTAGTGAGCACTAGGTGTGACTCATCTAATAAGTTAGTGAAGTAAAAGTGTACGAAATGTGAAGTAACTACTAAGGATTAGGAGAAACGTAACACCCAGGTGAACAACTGGACTTCCCAGTTTTGATTTTCCATTCTCCACTGTCTGAGCACTGATTCCTTGCCCTGCTTGTTTCCTGCTAGACTATCAGCTCTTCAGTGAGTCTGATCATTTCATTCCCTACCATCTCCTGCCACTTACCTTCCCCTTCTTACTTCTTTCCATTATCTTGCCTTACCTCTTATCTGTGGGAGCTTCAGCCATCATCAGCATGGTGTCAATCAAAGCAGGTTTTTGGGCTCTGACATTAAGAGGCCTTTAAAATATATGATTCCACATTGACACATCTTGGCCCACTTCCTTAATGTTGGCACACCTTTCCTTCCTTCTGCACTTTTCACCCCACCCACCTTCACCCCTCCTGCTGTCCTTCCTTTCTTGCCTGTACATTCCCTTTCATAGCCTTCCTTGTAGCAATCCAGCATGTCTTTCTCTGTTTCTTGCCTGAAACATGTTGTCCTGTGCATGGATTGGAGTTTCATCACTCTGGCTCACAACATACCCTGGTCAGCCAGCATGGGTTCTGGTTCCACTTTCTGGTCCAGACCTGTCCTGAGCTCTATCCAGCCCACCTACAGATAGCCTGTCTCACAGAAGGGACTATCATTTCAGGGACTATCTAGCTCTTGTCTACTCTCTTCTTTTTCCCTTCTTCTGTTATGTTTCTCCTAACCCTTAGTAGTCACTACACTTTAGTTCGTACACTTTACTTACTTTCCTTTTATGGTAATGCTCGCTCATGCTTGATGATGCTCAACTATGCTCAATTCCCACACCTTGCTTGAACTTCCCATGATTAGGAATTACTTAGCACTCAACTTATAATGAGTCACAACTAGTCATACATAGTCAGATTGAGTCAGGATGAGTCATAGATAGTCATGACCTTATCTGCCTCATGGCTACCTCATGTATTTCATCTCCAAACACTATCTCTGCCTCATGCCCCTATCTCTCCTCATATACTCCTCATGCTCGTCCTCATGTATCCCTTATGTATATTCTGACTTGACATGACTCCCCTTTGTCCACTAGGGTATGATCCAGCTATCTGTGCCATACACACATGTTTCCCTCATGGTAGATAAGATGCAGAATATCTTAGATCTACCATACACATGTACAAATCTTAGAATAGCATATAAAGGCCCAGGTGAATGACTGGACTCCCCAGTCTTGTTCACTTGGAGTTTTCCCATTCTCCACTGTTCACTGATTCCTAGCCCTGCTTGATTCTTGAAAAACTATTAGCTCTTCAGTGAGTCTGGTCATTTCATCTTCTCCCTTCCTTCCTGATGTTCTAGTTTGAAAGCCACCTTATATCCCCTTTGCATTCAGTGCCAAATATGTACACCATAACAACCATACCAAGCCAAGTCATGGAGCATGACTTGTGTGGGATTGGGAGGCAGATACAGACAATATTATGAAGGAGATGATCAACAAGACCTGAATGTGACAAACCTAATTAAGACAAAAAATACATAGGGTGCAAGGAAGCAAAGGAACCCATTAAGTACTTGTAAGTAGAGGGGAGGATGGAAAACAGGCAATGAGATTGGGTGCAGACATGAAATGGGGCACAGACACTAGCAAGACAATGATAGTGATAAGATATATCAGAAGGGCAATAAATAGAGCAACACATCTAGTGAGGCAATGGAAGAAGCTCAGGAAAGGGGGAGGCCCTCTCTGTGACCATCAACTCACTAAGCATGGTGACATAGGGCATCACAAGGAGTGATGATGACTCAAGAGTCACAGATGATCTCTCAAGTGTGGCAAGAGCTGGATAAGGACCTGACTTCCTAAGAACACCATGCCCAATTAGCATTGTATAAATGATTTTTAAACCCAACTAATTGGGCCATGGCTAATGAGGTGCAATGAGAGAGCTAGCAAAGCTGAGTCATGAAGCATGATTTGTGTGGGATTGGGAAGTAGACACAGACAATACTATGAAAAAGATGATCAATAAGACCCAAATATGATGAACCTGACTAAGATGAAAAACAGACTACAAGGAAGTGAAGAAACCCTGTAATGAGGGAGGGAGGGAGGGATTCTTAAAATAGGATTGGTAGAAAAGAAAGGATAAAGAAAAAAGGAAGAGTGTACATGGTAGGCTGTTATAAGACAGTGAATGAAGGGTCATGAGGACTGTGGCCATGAAAGATAAGCACTTAGAGGACTGTGGGATTGCATTGGATGTAGTGCTCAAAGGCACTAGACTTCCAGTAGATAATAGCTTGAATCTGAGATGCTGGAACACCAGCAGTAGTGAGGAAGGTAGCCCATCCTGCCCTAAGGAAATGACCACCAATGAACTGGGGGAAGAAAGTTTGAAGACAGAAACCAACTGCAAAAAGGGATGGAGCCATCTTCCCATAGCCAAAACTGGGAGTGTAGTGAAAAATGAAAGTTATAGGAAAGAAGGTAATGTGTGGATATGTCAAGTGGGTCAGGTTCAAGGGTACTGTGCTAAATAATGACCCTATTCCCTTTGAACCAATGACCTGCACAAAAATCATAACATGCCAAGTCATGTACATATCCTATGACAAAGCCCTTTTGGCTATAGATAGCCAATACCCTATGCTATCATCCCCCCAAGTTTCATCTGATCATCATAATCTGTTTCTGAGATATCCACAAATCTCTGAGAACCACTCTAGAATGACTATTAGTACTATAATCACTAATTAGACTAGTAAAATTTATGTTGTAGGTACAGATCACATGCTCTCAGGTCACCTGACTATATAGCCACTAAAGCATGTGACCCTTGCCTTACTTAGAGTGCTGACATAATTGCCACTCAGATACAGCATTGAATGAATAAGTGCATATCATTCCCATGGACCCTTAATAAGACCAGATTTGTCTTGGCCTAGAAAGAGTCAGATTAAATCTAAGGTTTAGATCTCAAGTCCAAGATTATACACATCCCCATCAAACCTATGCATTGACGACCCTGAGCACTGCCCAGCATAGCCTGTTGAGGCTATGCCTGTCAATGTTGACATGAGAATCATTTCCACCATTAATGAATGGTATAATTAGCTCACATATTGCCTCTGTGATTTCCATGCCTACATAACCTCCTGTAAAGTAGCATAAAAGGAGGGTTAATGCACAGATTAGATCTTTACAAAGGATTAGATAATAACACTTATACTAGTTCAACCTAGTGTATGCTATTCCCCATCTTTGATATAGCACTAAAGCAGAAAGCTAATACTAAAGAGGAAGGCTTACTAATCAGGCACTTACCTGATTATATAAGCTACACTTACTAGGTAGCCACTATAGCAGAAAGGCAATCATAACCTAGATAAATCAAGTAAATATCTAGTAATTGTTAACACACACTAGCACAATTAGTACTCCAGTTTCCAAATAAAGAGGTTTCTGACTAAGCCTTATTGAGTGTAAACTGAGTGAACCTTAAGAAAGAAGGGAAATTTTCCACACTTCTCCCACCACATCTGATAACTAACTCTCATACAAAGTGTCTTGTGATATTTTCCCTAGATAAGTCTTGCTAGGCTTAACAACCACCAGGGATTAGGAACTGACTATCTCAGAAATTACTACACCTGGTAACCTTATTACTGAGCTTTCACACACAGCCACAGCTCCCACACTTCAAGCAGGAAAGGACACAGAATCTTAGACAATTACTAGTCAGACTTTGATTAGCCTTGTCTGTACACCACATCACTAATAACTATTAGTGACATCAATACCACATGCTAGGAAAAAGCCAACCCTATTTTTGAATAGATATATTTGAGGTTGGAAGAACAATCAGGGATCCAATTAACTAAGTTTCTTACTCACTTGTTAGCAATGCTATTGTTTGATCTGGTAGGTGTGTTTTCCATCACCAGCTTATAGTTAGATTGGGCCCAGAGGAAAGATTGAAGAGTTGCCTAGCATGAATAATGACACTGAGAATCAACCTTGTTGTGGCAGATGATGAACAAAAAGGAAGCCAGTGAAATATCCACAGAGCTTTTCCAAGAAATCTTGACAAAGGATTGAAACACAGAGATGCCAGGCCAAATAAGCTTCCTGAGCCTATTGAGATCAAAGAAACCCATCTGAAGAAGGGTGCAGAATAGTAGGTCATCATGGTAGATAGGGCATGAGACAGAGTTGGCTACAGTTCAAAGATCATCCCAAGAGGGACTTCTTTTGACAAATAGGAAAAGAAAATTGGCACATCAAACCCTTAAGAGTGCATGCAACAACAGATGACTGGTGAACTTCACAGATGTAAGGGTAGAATAGTTCAAGCTCTGAAACAATACCAGTGAGATAGGCATAGATGGAGCAAGGTTTGATGTGATGACACATGTGGATGATATAGAAAGAGAGAGTATTGACAGTTGGCTCTGAATCAAAGGCATGCATGGAGTAAAAGGTGAGGTAAGAGTTAAGGGCTGATGAATAGGCAAGAGAAATGGAACACTCAATGATAAGATACTTAAAGGTCCAAAGCTCCCTATGTGGTTGCTTGAACCTGATGTGTGAGTGAATCATGTTGAGGCTACTTCTAGTGTAGGTTGAGGGGATTGAAATAATGTGATCAACACATGGGGCAGGATATGGAGCACCTTGCTGCTCTGTAACCATGACACCAAATCTGGAACAATGTTCATCAATCTGGAAAGATAGAAAATATGAAAGTCAATCTGAGCCTGTAGGACTGTGTTTACACAAGTCATAACCATCCAGTTCATAGACAAAAGTGTAGCAAAGGAGTTAAAAAGCTGAACTGTGTTTAGATTATCTGTAAAAATTGCCAGTTGACTATGGGGTGGAAGGTGGGAGACTCCTTCAAGAATACTAGCACATACACAGAGTGCTTCAAGGTAGAAGATCAAACTATGTACCAGACTCAAGGAAAGTTGCATGCACTAGCACTTGAAAGGCCTGGGTCTTGCCTGGAATCCAAAAACCCATTGCAACTTGGAATGTACAGTGGCTCAAATAAGTGTCCCAATGTTGAAGCATTTTGGAAAGACTTAACATTTGCAAAAGAACTAAAATGTATCAGCTCTAACCCTTGCAGGGTCATAAATAGCCCTGACACCTGCCCTGAAGATGAGCCCTTAGTCATGTGATTTGGTTGCCAT
>JBBPOB010000694.1:0-13874 GCA_038091275.1 Tylopilus subfusipes | reverse complement strand
GTTCGGTCGTATCGACCCTTGCTGTTCCTATGGCGCCCATGGAAGACAAGAATCTAGGCCTGTGGAGTTTGGTAGTTGATGTGGCACTGGACAGATAACGACGTATGTGTACATGAAATCGATAATGACTGTACCACATGCTTCCGCTTTCCGCTCCGAGCTGGCAGAAGGTGGGTCGCGTGACGTGATTGGTCACACTGTGGTCACATGTTCATAACCACGTCGTAGGCAACCGGTAACCCGCTGATGGGCCCTGAGCCACTCCCCGAAAATCCCTTTCCGCAAAGCGCGTTTCATGATGCATACAACCAACGCCTCACCGGCACCCTCGAGGCGGAAGCTAGAGCATCTCGTGTCGCATCTGTTGAAGGTTGTCCCCCGCCCATAGTCTGCTCGCCTCCTCGGTCACTTATTTCGCTTGGCACCCGCCGGTAATCCCCAAGGACGACTTCAGCGGGAGATCGCCTCAGTGCACTCGGACCATGCAAAGCTCATGCGGCTAGCTACAGTATATCTGTAGAATTTCATCCGCACTTGTAAGTCGAGGCCTTTTCGTCCTTTTGATTACTTCATCATACTCACTGGCCTTTCGACAGTCAAGCTCAGCAGTGGACCAACTCCGGCACCATCCGAGCACCCTTCCCGCCCGTCGTTCGAAGATGCCCGTGAATATGCCATGTCTATGATGGAAGAATGTAAAACAGATCATCGCTCCGCTCGGACTTGGGTATGCTTTCAGAGTCTGAGTGACGCTTTCCGCTGACAGAATAGGCAATGTGTCGTGATAATAATTGTTGCATGATTACTGGCTTGAAAGATTCTAATCAGCCTGATGGCCAAGTCATCGTGCAGACAGCGCACATAATTCCACAGTCAGTTAATAAAAATATCGGGGAACGTGCTCCAACGGTGTGTGTGCAACGTCTTCCTTCTGTCAATTTATGATATTGTTACAGCGCTTCCATTGTGGTCAATTCTGTCGATGCTCACTCATGACACCATCATCGAGGACCTGGCCGATAACCGCATCAACCGTCTCGAGAACATTATATCGATGAATGCTCTCTCCCACCTGCTTTTTGACAACCTTAAGCTGTGGCTCAAGCCTGTGGAAGTATGTTTACCATCCCTTTCTTTCTCACGTGTCTTCATATCGGTCAGCAGGATGCACCCCACACGTTTCGCGTGTGTACGGTCAAGGACTCACTAAGACTCGTTCCGCCCCTTCCTGAACATGTGACTTTCTCTACAACTACAGACCTACCTCTTCCCCATTGTGAGTACTTGGCACGTCATGCACTCTGTTGTGAAGTGGCATGGATGTCTGGGGCTGCGGAGTACATCATGGACATTGAAAGGAGGATTGCTGATACAAAGGTTCTGGCCAAGGATGGGTCGACTGTTGACCTCTTGATGGCAGCATTATCGGCTGTTGGAGCCTATTAACTTGGGTCCAGCATCGGATGACTTTTCGTAGCCTTACTTAAATCTGGCAAGCAGAATATAAACAGGATCCACTATCCACGCCACACAAGTATAGGCGATTTCCTGAAGGCAAGTTTGCCATGAAGCGCAAATAAATGCTCTTCAGCCATGAAGGAGATAAAGAACTTGCCGAGAAGACGCAGTTCATGACGATTTCAGATCCCTGGGATGAAGCCTACTGCGTAAGCCCTTCCGTTCTCAGCCTCCTAGCCCCAAGTCTGAGGGAACATGATCCAGGTCCCTAGAAAGATCTGCACCAGGGTCCAGCACCATCTCACCCGAATGACGGCGCGAGTCGGTAAGTAGCCTAAGTCTCAATTTTTTGTGTTGAACTACAAGACGTGTATTAATTACCACGAGCACGTATTGTCTAACACGAGCTGGTGGTGAAGTTGGGAGGAGAAGCTCTACACAGTTCGAATGGCTTGTGGAATATATGGTAAGTCCACGACATTTTGCATCCGTCGATCTGACGATCATTGAGGCTCGTCCTCCATCAATTCAGGAGGGATGGAGGCTTCAATTACAGTCGTGCAGAGTGGACTCTAATGTTGTGGAGAGAGACAACCGGTGATATCAGGGTTATTTTCCGTCTTGTCGAGCTCGCTATCACTCGTTCGCAAGCCTGACCAATCCCAAGTTCCTGCAAAAATCATTGATCATCTCCCACTGTTTGAAATGAACGAGAGCACACCAGTGCAAGAACCTTCGCCGCAATTTACGGCAACGCTGATCTCGGCGGGAGGTGCTGATGTCATATTGGAAACACCTAATCATGATGATACCATTAGATACCGGGTGTTCCTAGATTACTGGGGCAACTCTGATCATGAGTGATCAGCACACCATACGAGGTACAGTTTCGCGCAGTGGTGTCCTAGTGATACGTAATACATATTCATCGACTCATCCATCTACAGGTGACAAAATCACTTTCCCTTTACTAATCCCAGTTGTCTATGGCAATCTTTCGCAACAACTCCCTAACATTGTCGCTATTAATGCTATACATCTCCTTATCCATCTTGATACTAGATCCAGGACCCTGCAACCTATAGATTTTCACTTTGGCACCGCATATCAATAAGCCAGCCAGAGGAGTGCCCCCCGACATTTGCGTGGAAAGGAAGTCCAAATACTCATCCATCTGATGCTCAGGCTTAAACCATCCAGCGTCTGTCGAAGGCTCGTCAACTTTGACTTCTACGATCAGCAGAGCCGTATCGTGGGTAGCATATTGGGTCGCTTTGGTGACGATAAAATCGGGGATGTAGGTGTCTGCAACAGCTAGGGCCAAGGCGCCCAGGGAGGTCACAGAGAAATCGGCCGCAAAGCTATCTTCATCCTCAAGATCAACCGCCATGGAAGACTCGGCTTGGACCGAGGAAAATGAAACGTCTCCTTCGTACGTGTCTCTGAGCCTTGGTTGAGGCTTGATAAGGAAACGTCGCTGATATGGAAAATAGTGTGAAAGTAGGGCATTGTATGCCCCATACCACGACGCCTCGAAGTGAGGATCGGATTGGGCGAGGTTCTCCAACCGTTGAACGAGCCACTCTTCCGGCTGCAAAGGGGGATAAGATTTATGCGACATTGAGACGTTTCACATGTGCTACATGTAAACAGGGTAGTGTGAACGGTTGAGAAACTGAGAATCGGTTTAAACTCACTAATCAAGTGGACGCCGTTTTCTGAAAATTTCAGCACATTCCGTCGTAGAATTTAAGGATGGCAGACAAAACATCCGAAAAACAGGTGGACTTACCACATTGGTGGAACAATGGAATTAGCCAAATCACTTAAGAGGACTGTCATCAACAGATTGATAAGAACAAAGGCGTCACAAGGCAAGCTGATGAGGCAGAGGGGCTGGACCCTGGACCACCATGACTCCACAAGGGTAAAGAGCAAGAACGAAAGTCCGATGTCAGTATGTGCTGTGGCGAACTGAGGCGAACTACCAGGTAAGTGCTGCACAGGGTCGACCCAGTCGAGACTCGTACTCAGTACTCAGTACTCAGTGCTTAGTGATGGTGGAAGAGAAAAGAAAACAGCGACAACAAACACGTGTGACCTTGTCACGGTCTGGACTCGAACATGAAGCACGCACAAACACGATTCTGAGTGATCATTCAAATATTCAACGTCAACCTCTACTCCGACAATTCTCTCTTGCGTGAGTTTCCTTGTCAATCGTGGACACCTGTACGCTGACATGCTAAAATTAAAGTCAAACATGGTACTCATCATGGGAGGATACCCGATGTCCTGGCCTGACGCGAAAGCCTGGGCATTGCGCCATTGGCCAGACATTGACATCTACGACGAAAGGAAGCTCCCTTTTATCGTCGAACGCCACCAGAGACAGCTCGGCGGCAGCATGGTGTGCATTCCAATCACCTTGGACGACGACCCGCACGAACCCTTCTTTTTCGTCGTCATACGCTCAAAACGGGATCCACTATCTACGCCACACAAGTTTAGGCAATTTCCTGAGAGCAAGTTCGCGTTGAAGTGCAAAGAATTGGTTTTCAGCCATGAGGGAGATAAAGAACTTGCCGAGAAGACGCGGTACACGACGATTGCAGATCCGTGGGATGAAGCCTACTGCGTAGGTCCCTGCTCCCGTTCTCGGTCCACAAACCCCAAGTCTGAAGGAACATGTCCAGATCCCTAGAAAAACATCTGCACCGGCACCATCTCAAGCGAATGATGGCGTGGGTCAATAAGTAGCCCGAAGTCTCGACTTTTTCTGCTGAACTACAAGGCGTGTATTAGTTGCCTCGAGGGACGCTGGACTAACGGGCTGGTGTTGCAGTTGAGAGGAGAAACTCTGTATCGTATGAATGTCCTGTAAATAGACGACAATCCACGAAGTTTACTGCTTCTATCTGACGTCAGATCATCCACAATGTATTTGCTAGTACACCCCCAACGGTCGAATTGTAAGGGTCCGAGCCACTATCTACGCCCTCTATACCGGCGCATGCGGTCCAGCTGAGAAAGCCACCTCAGGAAATGGAAAGGCGAAGTCGATGAAGGGCTCGTCTGCCCCCTGCGCGTTGGCACGCTATCAATGCCAACCTCAACGTGCGTCAGCGTAGCAAATCTACTTGTCTCTCTTCTCGTCGGCGAGCAGGGACGACGACGAGTGCGAGCGCGAGGACGGGAGTGGTCTGCACGTCGACGACGACCACCTTTGTCCGTACGCCTGGGCGAAGCCGACTCGATTCGTCATCTCAACTGCTGCACCGTGTCTCGCGCGGGTCGCATGGCACCGGTGACAGGGAAATAGTTGCGGTGAGCGTCCACCGGGAACGTTTACCTGACGTGTTCGTGGCGTGCAGATATGGAAGGTCGACGTCGACGGTCAGTGATTAATATTACTCACTGTGGAACCATTCACCACCGAGTCTCGCAAGGTTCTACTGCGATAGTATGTACGCAAGCACTGTAACCGACACCATTGACAAGGTAGAGAATCCCCACAACGCAGTAACCCACCTTGAACATGCGTTTATGCCCTGCAGCTGGTAGGCACTCTAACTATAGTAGCGTCAACCACTAACTTGAACCACAGGCATGCCATCTCACCCGAATGACGGCGTGAGTCAGTAAGTAGCCTAAGTCTCGGTTTTTTGTGTTGAACTACAAGACATGTATTAATTGCCCCGAGCACGATAGGCTACCGTATTGCCTAACACGAGCTGGTGGTGAAGTTAAGAGGAGAAGCTCTACACAGTTTGAATGGCTTGTGGAATATATGATAAGTCCACGACATTTTGCATCCATCGATCTGGCGATCGAGGCTTGTCCTCCATCAATTCAGGAGGGATGTAGGCTTCAATTACAGTCGCACAGAGTGGACTCTAATGTTGTGGGGAGACAACCGGTGATATCAGGGCTATTTTCCGTCTTGCTGGGCCCGCCATCTCGTTCACAAGCCTGACCAATCCCAAGTTCCTGCAAAAACCATTGATCATTTCCCGGTGTTTGGAATGAACGAGAGCACACCAGTGCAAGAACCTTCGCCGCAATTTACGGCAACGCTGCTCTCAACATCTAATCATGATGATACCATTAGGTACCGGGTGTTCCTAGATTACTGGGGCAACTCTGATCATGGGTGATCAGCACACCATACGAGGTACAGTTTCGCGCAGTAATGTCCTAGTGATACGCAGTGAGTGGGACTAATGGATAGCCGACATGTATGCATTCACTCTTACTCCTGGACCCGAAACTAAAGTGTTGAAAGTTCAACAGAGTTCCACCTGGCCAGTCTGTCGCTCAGATTCTGATAAGTGATCGAACGACGGTCCCATCAACGTTCGCATCGTCACCTACAACTACAATAGTGACAGAATCACTTTCTTAATAATCCCAGTTGTCCGTCGCAATTTCCAGTAATAACTTCCTGACAGATTTGCTATTGATGCTATACGTCGTCTCATCCATGTTAACGCCAGATCCAGGGCCCTCCGACCTAAAGGTCTTCACCTTGGTATCACATATCAACAAGCCGATCAGACGAGTGCCCCCCGACATCTGCGCAGAAAGGGAATCCATATACTTATCCATCTGAGTCTGATGCGAAACCCATTCAGACTCTTTCGTGGGCACGTCAACCTTGACTTCTACAACCAGTAGAGGTGTATCGTGGGTAGCGAACTGTGTCGCTTTGGTGACGATAAAATCGGGGATGTAGGCGGGTCCTGCACTGGGCAAGACCGCATTGCCCATTGAGGTTATGGAGAGGTCGGCAGCATCAAAGCTATCTTCGTCCGGAAGACCATCAAGTTCCACAGAAGACTCCGCTTGAACTGATGAAAATGAAATGTCTGCTTCTTCCGCGACCGAGTCTCTGATCTTCGGCTGAGGCTTGATCAGGAATCGTTGCTGATACGGAAAGTAGTGTGAAAGCAGGGCATTGTATGGCCCATACCACGACGCCTCGAAACGAGGATCATATCGAACAATGCTCTGCAAACGTTGAACGAGCCAGTCTTGTGGCCGTAAAGAGGGTTGAGGTTTGGGCGGCATTGAGATGTTTCCTGTTGCACGCGAACAGGATAATGTTGACGGCTGAGAAACTGAGATTCAGTTGAAAACTCACTGATCAAGTGGACAGTTTGCCGACCTTCCAACGACTTTCCTCGCAGAATTTAAGGATGGTAGAAAAACTTCCGAGAAACAGGTGGACCTACCACATTAGTGGAACAATGGAATTAGCAGACCCTTCAATGGACCGTACCACGAGTGTCAATGAGTATCATCAACGGATTGATAAGAACAAAAACGCCACGGGCGCCGGGGGTATACCGATGAGGTGGACATGCTGGACCCTGGACCACCATGACTCGACAATGGGGTAAACGGCAAGAACGAAGTCCGATGAGTCAGTATGTGTTGTGGAGGGCAAAAGAGAAGGGTGACAGCAAACACACGTGACCTTGTCATGCTCTGAACTCGAACCAGATGTAAGGCACGTCCCTACAAACGCGATTCCCGGTGACCTTTTGAACGTCAACCTCTACTGCCACTCTCTCGCGTGAGTTTCCTGTCGTTTGTCAACATCTGTATGCTGATGTGCCGAAGCTAAAGCCAAACAATGGTACTTGTCATGGGAGGATACCCGATGTCCTGGGAGGACGCAAAAACCTGGGCATTGCGCCATTGGCCAGACATCGACATCTACGACGAAAGCAAGCTCCCTTATATCGTCGAACGCCACCATAGAATGATCGGCGGCAGCATACATTGCATTGCAATCAGCGTGGACTACACCGACAAGCCCGTCTTTTTCGTCGTCATACACTCCAAACGGGATCCACTATCCAGGCCTCAGAAGTATAGGCGATTTCCTGAAAGCAAGCTCGCCAAGAAGTGTAAAGAATTGCTTTTCAGCCATGAAGGAGATAAAGAACTTGCCGAGAAAACAAAGTTTACAACGATCGCAGATCCCTGGAACGAATGGTCCTTGGTAAGTCCCCGCCGCCGTTCTCTCTACGACCCCGGGTCTGAGAAGAGATGATCTAGTTTCATAGAAAACCGTCTTCTCCGACACCATCTGACAAGTATGACGACCCGGATGAATAGGTAAACCGAAGTCTCAACTTTTTGTGTCGAACAACAAGATATGTGTACTAGTTGCCTCGAGGGACACTTGACTACGCTGTCTAACACGGGCAGGTGTTGCAGTTCAGAAGAGAAGTTCTATATCGTACGAATTTCCTGTAAAATATGTACAAATCCACGAACTTGAAGTTTTGCGTCTGATATCAGATCACGTGCCCAAATTGTATCTAGCCCCGGGACAGGTTAATCACAAGTACCTGCGAGATACCAGGGCCTCGGCAATGGAACTCGACGAACGGCTCAATTTCTCTTTGGGATGATTCAGATTCCTAGAAAGACATCTGCGCCTGCACCCTCTCACGCAGATGACGGCAGGAGTCGATAAGTAGCCCGAAGTCTCATTTTTTCTTTGCATCAAACTACAAGACATGTGCGTCAATTACCCAGAGGACGATGTGCTACGTTGTCTAACACAAACTGGTGGTGAAGTTGAGAGAAGGGTTCTATATAGCACAAACGGCCTGCAAAATATACATGTCCGCGAAGATTTGCATCCGTTCTGGTGATCGGGGCTCCCAAAAAGACGGGAACATAGTATATGGGCCATTACCTGTTCAAGCTCATCAACTCTGTGTTTGATCCAGAGCGCTAGTTAAGGCACAGTGTAACAGTCGCGAGACTGCTTATCCGAAGACGAACCTCAGCTGTCCAGTTCGGAAAGGGATGTGGGATTCATATATACTATCGGTTATAAGTAGTTACACACAATGAGCAACGCGAAGCAAAGATGAGGATATACTTAAAAGTAGGCACCAATGTGTGGATTCCGTGACAGCGTGCAACGTGGTATAAGGGCGAGTAGCTGGCTCCAAACCACACTCCGCACCAAATCTTACCACTGTGGCCACAGAAGTCCTCGATCGAAGAAACCTGTGCTTCTGCTCACATCCAAGAACTGTAGGTACGGTTAGCCTCCATTCGTGTGGTCTGCGCGCAGGCTAAGGACTGGAATTGGGCCAAGAGATCTAAGCAAGGGATGACATGCAGCAACATGGGATTGATGGAAAAGCCCACCCAGATCGTGACAAGGCTACCTGCACTCGTTTACTAGAAGCTACATGGAACACACCTCGACAATGTTCTCGGCTTTTACCCTGTGTGTCGATAGATAAAGCAAACGACCCGAGATTAGGCGCGGGTCTCACTCCATGACACGCACGTCGTCGTGCCAATGACAGCCCGGCATATATCCGGACGGGCTGTCGTCCACCGAAAGACCACACTGTCGAGCACGGTGAGACACTCGTCGCGTAACACGGCATTAGTGCTGAGGCTGCCGATGATGTTGAGCGTGAAATGGGTGGCAGCCAGCAGGTTGCATAGAGTGCGAGGAGGCGAATGAGGGTGGAGAAGCGGGAGTAGTAGGCACGCCAGCAGTGCCAGACCGGTGGTCAACTCAGGCACTGGTGTGTAGTCAAGAGTGCCTGCGATGCGCAAGCGTGCGCGTGTAGGGAGTCATGGGGATGGGGATGACGACGATGTGGGTTGGCAGGGAGCATATGGGCCAGGGAAAAAGAGGCACGTACCCACAGAATGGCGATGAAATAGTCTCCTCTGTCTGGCAGACAGCTCTGGTCCCAGGCGTTGGTTCGCTCGGTGACGGGTCTGGTGTAGTCATAATCTGACGAACCGTACGCGGATGAGTAGCCGGGTGCAGACCACAAGCGCCAGGCGTTGACCAATATGCTAAGTGCTGCGGGGACGACGAACAAGAGGTGGGAGGATTTGAAGTGCAATATGGTCACGACAGACCAGGAGTTCTGAAACAGGCATTATGCGGGTGGAGGATGGTTCGCTGGGCAATAATTGGTCAATCATTTCATACAACCTTCGTCGAAGGGGTGAGAGAATACCACTCTTTGAACTGGGCCACACATAGCCGTAACGGATTTGTTCTATATCGAGGATATTCTGGGGGGCCACTGCGATTGCGAACTTGAAGTTCACATGCCAGTGCTCTATGAATACTTCACCTTGTCTACATTGAATTGCTGATCCTGTACTTTCATGACATGCCGTCCTTGACCTGGGCTGCGCATCGTCCAACATCTGGCGAGTCCCAAGGTGGAGTTACGATTGCCATCCTGAAGCTCGGCTTGAGCACCCTGCAAAACATAAGTGGGGCTACTGGAGTTCCCGGGTTGCAACAATGCTTGCAAGTAATCAACCAAATCATCGCCCAACTGGAGGCATGTTTTGTAATACTGAGTGTCTGCAGGCTTCTCTGATATAGTTCCTGTAGGCGGCTAGTTCAAACAAGGACAACTGCCTTCTCTTGGCGAAGCGCATCATTGAAGTAACATATGCGGTAATCAACCATGTTGGAGGAAAATCCGACGTTGTGGGACTTTCCAGTGCAATGGATCATCTGTTCCAGTAGGTACAATACACGTCAAGGGGTTCGCTTGATGCGATGGTCATTTTCTAGAACACTGCTTGACATCCAAAGGTTTGTTACGGAGCAGAAGAATCGCTCCAGATTTGTCAGGATCGTGAAAGCATTGGACGACACAACCAAGATCACACAATTTAACAAGGATCTGGATAATGCATTGCAACTGTTTCAGGTGAGGAAGCGCCACAAATGTCCGTATCAAGGATGGTAACTCCGTTCTTCACCTGTAGCTTAAAACGAACCTTCTCATGTTACAACAATTGGTACACATGTTACCGAAAGGTGAACAAAAGGCCCCCCTGTATGCCGCTCTCCTTATACTCTTAGCTGTGCTAACTATTTAAGTCTGAAGTGCTCCCACCGATAACCTATCTCCCTGCAGGCATATTCTGCCACCTGCCCCATCAACTTTCTATGGTCGAGAGAAAGTCGTTGATGAAGTAGTACAAAGTATCACCAGCGAGGAGCCTGCCTGTGTAGCGATACTTGGCACTGGTGGAATAGGAAAGGTCACAATGCCTACTCGGATTCTTCAATATGAATTCTGACCATCCTACTTCAGACATCCGTCAGTCTTGCAGTTGTTCATTGCGATGAGGTGGTCTCATTGTATGGAGACCATCGTTGGTTTATTTCGTGCGAGGCAGCATCTACACCACAAGGCCTCATCTCCACGATTGCCAATGCTTTGAATCAAACAAAGGACAATCTGTACGACAAAATCCTCAAATTCTTCAAAGAGCAGCCACGAACCCTACTAATCTTAGACAACTTCGAGACTCCATGGGAACCTGCTTCTGGGCGTCGCGAAACGGAGGACATACTAGCTTCTCTAACATCAATTAACTCTCTGAACCTAATTGTGACACTTCGAGGTTCTGAGCGCCCACTGAAAACACAGTGGACGAGACCTTTTCTTCCACCCCTTAGTCCACTAGACCTGCAAGCTGCTCGTTCTGCCTTCATGGCCATTTCTGATATATCTGAGAAGGATACCAACCTTGAGGAGCTCTTGCGGGTCGTTGACAACCTTCCCTTGGCAATAACATTGATGGCCAACCTTGCTCAGTTCGAGAGCACGGACGTGCTTCTGAGGCGCTGGAAATCCGAACGAGTAGCTGTCTTCGATCGCGGTGAACAACACCGACTCTCAAGTTTAGACATATCAATCAAGATCTCATTACAGAGTCCACGGATGATTCAAAATCCAGATTCTTTCCATGTTCTGCGCTTGCTCGCCCTACTTCCAGATGGTGCAGCAGACGAGCAACACGTTGCTAGCATTGCATCAACTATTCGTTATGTCAGCAGGGCCACCTCCGTGCTCAAGCAAGTGGCACTGGTTTATTCACACGGAAGACGCCATTTCCGCATTCTCGCCCCCATTCGTGCATTTTTGCTCGAGCATTACCCTCCTGATATCTCGAGTATGAGCACGGTTCAACAACACTATGAGTCGCTTGCCGCTGAGTGTGTCGGAATCGAGATTGGAAAGGGCAACAGCGGTGCTATCGTCACGCGATTATCTCCAGAAATAGGAAATATCCAGGCTGTCCTAGAGTACACGATGGACTCGGGTAGGCCTGAAGATATCCCTCGTGTAATACAAGCGACTATAGACATCACGGACTTACTCAAGTATAGCGGTCTTGGGACGACAGCGACACTAGCAAAAGGTGCTGACAAGGCACGCGAGCTTCGCCTGACCAAACTACAGGCAGACAGCGTCCGATGCCAAGCAGAACTGCATTACAGTCGTTCCCAGCGAGAACTTGCCACTGCCCAATTTCAGGAAGCACTGGCTCTGTACAGGAGCGAGGGGCTTGTGGCACAGGAAGGAAGGTGTCTTCTGATGCTTGGCATGATCGAGAGTCAGGGTGGAGACTATGAGGCGGCTACTAGTCGCATCTGTTCCGCGATAGAGTTGTATAGGCAAGTTGGCGATGCAGCTGGGGAGGTTAGTCACTCGCTCCGCAACCCAGTGTCTACTGTTCAGTACTGAGTCAATATTTCTTAGGCTGACTGCCGTTTGCGCCTTGCACAGAACGCAACGTGGCGCAAAAACTATGAAGAAGCTACAACGCATGTATCCATTGCTGTTGGTCTCTTCCAGGCTGAAGGTCATCGCCGAGGTTACGTGCGATGTCTATGGCTCATCAATGTCCTGGCTGTCGAAAGACGAGCATACAAAAAGGAGACGGCTGAACAACTTTTGGATGCTGCATCTCAATACAACGACATGGGCGACGATACCGGAGAGGCAAATTGTTATCGTGTCCTAGGACGCATGTATCTCCAAACTGCGAGATATGCCAATGCGGAGGAGCTCCTACTCAAGGCGATCCGACTTTACAAGAATGTGCAGTGGATATATGGCGAAGCAGATTGTAATCAAGCACTCGGTGAAGCCAGCATCTATCAGAGGAATGACGTCGCTGCAGCGGCATACTTCAGCCGTGCCCGGGAACTGTATTCTCTGCTAAACCATTCGGGTGGATTGATGTTTTGCGCAAGGGCTGATGCTGATTTGGCCTTTCGAAGAGGTGATTATGGTCTCGCGAAGGAGATATATCAATGCGTATTGGAGATGTGCAAGTCACCGGTGGATTTTGCACGGGTCGACCTGGGACTTGGCAAACTTTCGCTTGCGCTAGGCGATCTTAACAATGCACGCAAGCTCTTCATCAAGGCACTTCCATTTTTCGAATCGGACATCAGTGCTGTATCGGAGCAAGCACAAACTTTGTATCAGCTTGGAGAGGTGGAGTTGAGCTTCGGACAGAAACAACTAGCAGAGGATTACTTCAAGCGTTCTTTGGCTGTTTGTGACGCTGCAGAGATTATCCCGACGCAAACCGATAGTCTCGTCAAATTAGCGGAAGGTGCCATTCGGCAGTCTAAACCTCAGGAGGCAGCGGCAAGGTTTAAGAACGCAATTGCCCTTTATCTTCAAGCTGGGGATGATGTCTCGGCTCAGCGTTATACTGAAGTTCTGCAATCGTTACCAACCTGCACGCAGCAATCCATGTGAATAGGGAGGAGGGTGAGAATGCCCAAGGAAGGGCTTGGGGAGATGGAGATAATGCGAGGATGGGACTCGAGCGGAATCTTCAGTTAATGCGCTAGGCACTGACTGGATTAATGAATTGTTCAGCAAAGAATTGGGTGGCTCTTAAATTAAGGCTGTTGAACAAGGATCTGTGGTATGACAGCGCCTGATGGTTAAAAAACACGAGTCAGCGTAAGTATCACTTAAAACTGTCCAGCCATTCTCCTGCTCGCTGCTAAACGACTGTAAATATGTTGGAGACGTGAGAATGGCTCACAAGGATATAGAAAGTGTACACAATACTTGGAGAGCACCGACTTGCGTCGACAAGAAACCTTGCTTGCACCAAAGAGTAACCCGGCAACGCACAAACTACGGGCTCACGGTCTCTGAGGCCGCTTTGAACGACGAGCTCCCCTTGGAGCGATTGTGAGTATACGTGAGTGGAGCGTGCTAGTAGCCACGGCCAAACCATCCTAGATCGTAGTACAATCCGGAATGCGTGCTTCCGCTTTTCCGCTCCCGTGGTCACATGTTCATAACCCCTACAGTACTTGCGCCGATCACGAAGTTAGTGCCGAACCTCGGGGAACGACATTCGGGTTGTTGAGGAATAAGTTGCGTCAACCTTTTGGGTGTGGAAGGTCAAACAATTTACGCAAGGATAACACGCCTGCCAAGTTACAAAAGGGTGGACTCCGACTCCATGGTGGCCAGAGGTTAGCCGGGCTAGGCGAGACCTCCTTCAACATCGACCTCAAATCTGACAATTCCTCCCACTACTCTCCAGCGTGAGGTTCCCGTCAG
>JBBPOB010000693.1:0-13883 GCA_038091275.1 Tylopilus subfusipes | reverse complement strand
ACTACACATTTATGTATACTTTGTATACACTTATTTGCAACACACTTTATACTTTTTTACACTTATATACTACACCATTGTCAGACAGATTGTCACTTAGGATTCTCATTGACAGGATTAGGATTAGGATTAGTGAGGATTAGAATTAGAATTAGTGAGGATTAGTAAGGATTAGGATTAGGATTAGGATTAGTATCAGCATGAAGATTAAGATGAGGATAAGAATAAGGATCAGTGAGAATTAGGATTAGGATTAGTGAGGATTAGGATTAGTGAGATTACTATGACACTATGACTACTGTAACTACTATGAATACACTCTGACAGTACTAGTCCAGTCTATGAACACTATAACACTATGAGTACTATGAGTACTATGAGTCAACTATGAATTTGCTATGGAACACTATGCCCACTATGCAATTATGAGCAACTATGGCAAAAACCAGGATTTGCAGATGTTGCCCTTTACCCTCACCCTCACCCTCACCCTCACCCTCACCCTCACCGGTGTTGTTAGTCAGGGAAAGATGAATGGATGCTAGGGGACTCTTCTATCTTCCCTCTGGGCCCAATCTAACTATAAGCTGGTGATGGACAATGCACCTACCAGATCAAACAATAGCATTGCTAGTGAGTAAGTAAGAAACTTAGCTAATTGGCTCCCTGGTTATTCTTCCAATCTCAAATAATCTATTCAGAGAATAGGGTTGGCTTCTTCCTAGCTTGTGGTGTTGAGGGTGCTTAATATCTATTAGCAAATGGTGTACGTATGTGGCTAATCACACTGTGACTGGCAAGGGTCTAAGCTTCCATGTCCTTTCCTGCTTGAAGCATGGGAACTATGGCTGTGTGGGAAGTTTTAGTAATAAGATTACCAGGTGTAGTAATTTCTGAGATAGTCAGTTTCTAATGCCTGGTAGTTGTTGAGTTATAGTAAGCCTAACAAGACTTATCTAGAGATAATATTAAGAGGCACTTTATGTGAGAGTTAGTTATCAAATGTGAAGGGGAGAAGTGTGGGAAAGTTCACTTAAGGTTCACTCAGTTCACACTCAATAGGGCTTAGTAATAAACATCTTTATTGGGAAACTGGAGTGCTGATTGCGCTAGTGTGTGTTAACAATTACTAGATATTTCTAGATTAGATTTATCTAGGTTACGATTGCCTTTCTGCTGGAGTGGCTATCCAGTAAGTGTAGCTTATATAATCAGGTAAGTGCCTGATTAGTAAGCCTTTCTCTTTAGTACTAGCTTTCTGATATAGTGCTAGGTCAAAGATGGGGAAGAGCATAGACAAGGTTGAACTAGTATAAGTGTTATTATCTAATCCTTAGTGAAGATCTAATCTCTGCTCTAAGGGGGGATCTTATCTTATCTTATTAGCACATCAGCCCTCCTTATACTTTACAGGAGGCTGTGTAGGCATGGGAATCACAAAGGCAATGCATGAGCTAATAATGCCATTCATTGATGGTGGAAATGGTTCTCATGTCAACATTGACAGGCATAGCCTTAGTGGGCTATGCTGGGCAGTGCTTAGGGTCATCAATGCATAGCTCTGATGGGGCTGTGTATAACCTTGGACTTGAGATCTAAACCTTAGATTTAATCTGACTCTTTTTGGGCCAAGACAAATCTGGTCTTATTAAGGGTCCATGGGAATGATATGCACTTATTTGTCCAATGCCATGTCTGAGTGGCAATTATGTCAGCACTCTAAGTAAGGTAAGGGTCATGTGCTTTAGTGGCTATACAGTCAGGTGATCTAAGAGCATGTGATCTGTGCCTACTACATAAAATTTGCTAGTCTAATTAGTGATCATAATACTAGTAATCATTCTGGAGTGGTTCTCAAAGATTTGTGAATATCTTAGGAACAGATGATGGTGATCAAATGAAACTTGGAGGGATGATAGCATATGGTATTGGCTATTTATAGCCAGAAGGGCTTGGTCATAGAATATGTACATGACTTAGCACGTTATAATTTTCATGCAGGTCACCGGCAACAACAACGGTACAACCATGATGGTGTACCCTCACCCTCACCCTCACCAGTAATGACAATGACACAACAACTCAGATGACGACAGTGCACTGTCACCCTCTCCCTCCCTCACTGGTGATGACAACAACATAGTGACTCAGACAATGACCTGACAACAACAATGCAATGACAGCATGTTGAAATCATGTTGATCAGTCTAGATTGTTCTACTTCAGACTTCTTATCTAAAGGTCTAGAACATCATATGATGATGACATGATTGCGATTACTCATAGCCGATAGGATTGCATACATCAGTAAGCCAATTCTCTTGGCATGATGTCATAGGATTATAAATCCTTCCATGATGTTCCATCGTGTTCCACTACCATTACTATACATAGGTAAAACCTATATTAGGTACATGGTCCATGCGCCATTCCTGTAGTATATAAACTGGTGGTTTCCCCCAGTATAATCTAAACGGCTCTTGACCTTCTATAAGTCAGATCCACTACCAACTCTCCACTTTACTATCTCCCTCTTGGTCAAGCACTCAGTGAGTATTCCCACTGACTGTGCTGGTGCTAGTGATTAGTTTCGTTACAGCACACCCTTGTCCTCACCCTCACCCTCATCCTACTGGCAACAACATGATGACATGACCCCTGTGGATATAGTACTGTAGAGCCTGTATTTAGATAGAAAATACAATTTTTTTCTCTATAACATTGGAGTGTGACAGTATCCAACCATGACTTACACAGTTCCAAACAGTTCCGTGTTCCAAGATTGGAACCAACATTCCAGAACCCCTTCCGGAATTTTTCCCATGCCCTCGGAACATCGGAACCACCAGAACCACCAGAACCACTTTTCAAACTTTCCCATGCTCTTCCAGACTCGGAAACTTCAGAAGTGTCTCCAACTGTATGACATTTACATTCACTTAAGTATTTAGCTTTCTTTTGTCATATCATCTATTACCACACTTTACAGTGTTCTCTCAGGCTCATTGTGGGTAACATAACACAAGTGTACCTCCACCCATGATATATATACCTTTACCCTACTTATAAACACCTCAGTTGTTTTCACCCATCTTAGGCAGCAGCTGAGCATCGGGCAACTCCTGCCCTTCTCTTAGAATCTGTCAGAGTGATGCAATCTGAATAGGAAAAAAGTCTATGGCTGTACTCTACTGGGGACTCTGTATGGTACTGTCACACTGTGAACGCTGGGAGGCTGTAGTGCTGTAGTGCTGTGAGCAGTGTGATGGCACTGTGACATAACTGTACCAGGGCTGCACAGGGGGGGGACCTTCCAGTAATGCTGTAACATCTGTCACACACTGCACAGCACTGTACAGAACATTTTGAATTTGCTGATAGTGACTGCATGGTACGTTGAGTAAACATTTGTAGGCAAGAAATCTACCTCTGTGAACTTATAGGTATCTCATTATGGCTCATGAGATCACACACAATGTGACGCTGGACCATGATGAGTATCATGGATTGCTTTCCTCAAGGCTTGTCTTCACTTATCTCCCAGCCCTGCATAAACACTTCAATTGTTTTGCTGGAAACGTACCACGGAACACTTAATATTCCCCCAAACAGCTAGCAATACCCTTTATACCTATGAGATCTATGAGTACATTTAAGACTTATACTATATATACCCATCATGATGGCATGTTGATCTTTGCGCTGAGCGCGAGGAATTTCATGTCGCCCCTCTGGGTCACCACTCTCAATAGGACAGTTGGCGAAGTGCAGCTTCTCACTTTGCAGTACATAGTAATGACCCGCACCTACGATGCGATTCAAGGGTCCGTAATGACAGCATTAATAACTACCGGCGCTGCATGCAACGGCAACATGTTTTTAAAGTGGGTACACGCCTCGTGTAGATTCTTGACGTCTCCCAAGTTGTTCGCAAACACCGCACGGGCCCGTCATGGATTTTAATCCCCTCAGTCTAACTCCGAGCTTCAAGTAAGTTATCCTCCTTCGCTGGGTTATGATTCACTCGATTAATCGTCGCAAAACTCGGTCGCGTAGAGCAGCGATGGAGAGATACGCGAGAGAGAAGAACACTTCCGGGCCTCGCCCCAAGGAGACAGTGCGCGAGCAAGTCCAGGCACGCCTCAGCATTGCTGTCTTGGGGTCAGCCATGCAAGGGATCACCAGTGTCTTGTCCGGGGAAAAGCTCCAAAGCGCACCCTTGCTCGACCCACCTATCGCCACGGGCTTGACGGAATCCGTCAACAAGATTTACGACGTCGTCATGAAGCACGGTCCGGTCTCGCGCGAGGAATTGGTGCAGGTAAGATACGAATTCCCCTCACGTTCTCTGACGGGGTACGACGCCTTTCACGCGACAGCTTCCAGCCCTCTTCCGGCGCGTCAGACATCTGCTCCGCGTATATTACGACACAGTCGTCACCAAACGAAAGACGGCCGAGTTCAAGTTCTGCGACGTCCAGAATATCAATGACGTCGGCCTCAAACTACACGAATGTGGTCTCTTCTTGCAGCTCAGTCTGGGCAGGTTTCGTGCGTGTCTCTCCAACGCCCCGGAAATGGAAAGCTTCATCCTCGACGATCCGATCGACGTCGGTCGTTGGCGGCTCAAAGCGGCGGCCGTCGAACAAGCCATTCAGGCCGACCCAGAAGCCGATGATGACGATCGCCTGCGAGCAAGCGATCTCGAAGACACGTCGGGAGATGACATGGCAGCCTATCAACTTGGCTTTTTCCTCGGCGATGTTCTCGTCGCGTTCTTGCTCAACCCAGTCAACGACGAAAAGGACAAGGAGCGACAGGAGAAAGCGATGAAGAGGCTCGTCATGATAAGCACGAGTCCAGTGTATCGAAGCGCGTTGGGCGACGCGTTGACTGACGCGATGCGTCCCGTGTATTGGACACCAAAAGTTCTCGTCAAGTTTTCGCATGCAGGTGGCTTGCCAGCACTGATTGAGGACTGGGTGAGTCAACTTAAGTGTACCAGAGCTGGAGGAGTCGTCCTAATGACGCTTGGGTTAGGCCGAGGGTACCTCTAGGGATGGTGTTTGCAAGACAACCATGGAGAAACTCCCCAGAAAGGCTTGGGAACATCAAACCCCAGAATCGCTGTCAGGGATCATGCGAGGGCTGATCCATAAGCTGGAAATAACCGGAGATGACTTTGCGGTGAGTTCCGTCTCCCAAAATCCCTCTATGTAGGAGCACCACTCTCATCGAGTCCACACAAAGGAAACCCTCATCTTTGCGATCACCATGCACCAGATTTACTCGCGATACGGCATCGAGCCATTTGAGCGCGCAAGCAACCTCCCAGATCGCGAAATTATTTTCTATTTCCTCCACCGCCGTCTCAGCAAAAAACCCGAAAAATTCCAATCCCCTGCGGACTGGCTCGCGCTGCTCAAAAAGTACCGCGACGTGCCCGAGGCGACGCGGAGACGCCATGGGTGGATGATTCTGACCGTCTCTGGCCGGTGGGATCTTTTGTCGACCGATCTTTATGGGTGCAAATATGCTAGGTGCCCGGAGACGAGCGCGTTGTTGAGGCTCAAGGCATCTCGGGTGCGGGGGAAGAGAGACCCTGTCGTCGAGGATCGGCTGTTCCGATGGGTAGGTGCTAGTAAAGCGTGTGCTCGGTGAGTCGGAGTGTCTCCGTTCGCTTGTAGCATTCATTGTATCCGTCTGCATTTAGGTGCAAGGCCGTCTCGTACTGCGGAACTGCCTGCCAGAAAGCAGACTGGAAGAGGCACAAATCCGAGTGCGAAGCCGAAGCGGTAAAGCACAAGAACGAGGAAATCTAAGTGGACTCCTTCCACCCGGAATTCTTTGGAGGATCTCTATCATCGACGTGACTGTATATCCACTGCTTGCTTGATACCTAATGCTGCGTTAGTCAACGTTACGCAACTTCGAAGTACGATATTCTGATAAGTCAGTTCTTGTCGTAACTTTTTCAACCATCAACGCAAGGGTAATCATCATCATGTCATTTAAGAGGCATCCATGTGTCATAGGGATAAAGCAGTATCAAGAGCAGCCTACAAGAAGGAACCGTGCGAGCAAACTACAGTACATCCTAGTGCAAACGAGATTCTGAGACTGTACTTATCCTCGCCTGGGTGGCGAAGCAACTTCCCGGTCCTCTACCCAATGGGTGGGCATCGGTACGCTCGGGCCATCATAATCACAGAATGGATCGCGCTCCTTCGTGTCCTTGTCTTCACCAGACGACACATATGATCCGCGCTTGTATTCTGGCGGCTTTCCGTCGGCCGGAGGTGGGCCAGGGGGAGGCAGATAGACTGGCAAGTAGGCAGTCTCATCGTATGGCGGGTTGTAGTGTGTGGGATTGGCGTCATGGCGTGCTTGGTCGGATGGTAAACGTGAAGAGTTAACAGGACTAGTAGGATCAAGTGTTTGTCGGTAGTATGCGAATGCGAGAGACGTAAACAATAACCCAAGGACTGGGTGCATGATGATGAGATGCTGGTACGTCTGGAGATAGAACGCTACTTACAGATCTCAAGGATAACGGTTATGATCTCCGCCCAGGAATCATGATTCCATTGGTCATTGCAGTCTATGATGCGTTACATCTCTGGCAGAATGTGCTGAGTATCGGAAACTCACATTGCGTAGCTTGGGCTAGATCGAGATTAGGGGACGAATTCAAATCCCAAATCCCAAAAATCTGCGGGAAGAATATCAGCATAGCGAATGAAGAAGAATCAGAAACTAACCCAATCGGTGGATCCAGTTTGTACGACGGTTGTGCATTCTGTGATCAATTCAGACTAGCGTGATGGTGAGCAATAACGAAATACCGACAAGAATCTACATGCCTTGTATACAAAGTGAGTAACGACCCTCATGATTCCGACTCCAATCACAAGGAGTGTACTCAGTGAGCACAGGTACGCATATATCCTGACCAAAGGAAACCGTTGCTGAACGGCCACACAGTATGAGTCACGACATCATCCTGATATGCCGATCTGGAACCGACCGTTGACGCAGCCGCAATCCCGAACGTTTGGAAAGCGCATGCGACCGCAAACATGACGCCCTGCGCAATCACCAACGGAGCCAGCTTTGGCAGGTTATCTAAGATGGACGTATTATCACTAGCGCGTGGGTTCAATGCGTGACCTACCACTATCGACGACCTTGAGTTGCTTGAACGACGACACCTAGAGAGATCCCTGGTCAATACAGGCACGAATTTGAGCGCAACAGTCTGCGACATGCGACATACAGTCCTGCAAAGGAGTTGAATATTGAGCATCTGGTTTTGCTGAGGCTGTTACTGATGAGACGGCGCTTACCATGCCAGAGCCCAAATGGCAGTAATAACACACACTACGCCAGACGGTGAGTATATGCTCGAGAACACAGACGATGCGACGAACTCGCGACGATGATGGGCCTCAGATTCCTCCGATAGAATTTCGTCACGTAGCGATACGCAGGTGGTGCGTCTATTCCGACCCAATTAGCCATCAGCTGTTTGAGCGTAAGAAGGACTCACTAGTCGGCGGCGACCTATTCATTCCCATCGTGCGTGTACAAGAAGAATCGTGAGGTACAAGGTAGCAACGTTCGTGAAACGGAAGAAGAGAGAAACGACTTCGCCTCTCCGCAGCAAGCCTGACGGCAGGCAACACAGCCTTCACGACGTCATCGTTCCCACGCCACACAGAGCCTAATTAACGGATGGACTCCACCAAAAAGCCATATTTTAACCATGCAGCAAATGAATCTATGACCGTCACGTGTATTTCGTGTCCCTCAGAGGTGGAGAGTGAAGCCCATAACACGCCTCCTCACGTCGCAAAGACCCCGATAAGTTTGAACGAAGGCACCGCCTGTCCTTCCTCGCCCAGCAGCAGACAGTCCACGTAATGACTCCCCCGTGTCACAAAGTGATCTATTATCTCGAGCCTCCGAAGGGAACAACATGTGAGCACAAACACACCGGTAAGAATAAATAAACGTACGTGGGCACGGGTTCCTGGACGTTCCCTGAATTTTCGATAATCACAGCCCCTCTAAAGTTATCGTCCACCCAACACTCCAACTGACTTCCTTCTCCAATGTCTTCGATCGGCTCCTTCAGATAATATATCCCCACGTCTCCCGCACCGACCTTGATCGGCACGCGCAACGTGCTGAGAGGCATCCAACTATGCCAATAATATCCAGCGGTCAGCAAGGGCGAGGTATCCTGATCAGGGTGCGCGGCGTGCCACCCTGAGCCAGAGAATAGCGATGACGGCACTGGGTTCACCAGATCGTTGGCAGAGGCACAGTACGGCGCAGGCTCCTCGAACGGCCGTGCTGCCCGTGGCCGAGTATTGATACGAGAAGGTGGGATGCGCAATTCGGGGTAGAGGGCGACTGGGTGGGAATCGACGGCGGGGGCTTGTACAGGTTTCTTTTCCGGGGCAGCATTTTCATCAGCAGCCTTGGGAGGTTCAGGGGGGGCTCCACCTTTCCGCGCACCCACGCCGCCGAAAAGATGGGTATCTCCACTGTGACCGGGAGCGACTACAAGGGGAATTGTCTCGTAGGAATGTCCGCCAGCTGTTGCCCATGCAGCACAAATTTGAGATTGGAAGTAAGAGATCAGGACATCTGCGAGGAGCACGTGACCCTCGGTATTGGCGAGGACGGCGTCGGCGTAGTAAGGCTTGATAAGGTCGGGATCGGTCATATACGTAGGGTATAGAATGGGTTTCACGCTGTGGAAATGTCACTAGGTCTCCGAAACCTGAGATAAAGTGACATACCTAACATGAGGGACGTCGTAAAATTGCGCAACGATGTTATGCCAATGGTCTGGTCCAACGAACCCATACGCACTATGAATTTGTGGGCTAAAGTGACCCAGGATAACGACAGCAGGTTGATCAGGTCTGTCGAGCAACGAGCGAACAAGAAGTTCAAAGTATTCCATACTCTTCTGGTCCCTAGAAAAAAAAGGTTAACGAAACGTATGCATAGTCCATGAGGTACCGCGCATCACTTACGCCGGATCGTCGACATCAAACTCCACTATCACGAGGTCAGTGTTCTCGGGCACATGGTGTGCACTACAGAACCCAAAGTACCCCGAATCCGTCCGCCGCATAGCCCCATTGGTGAGCTCAGAAGCAGGATGCGGAAACACACTCAACCACCACCGGAAGAAAAGGGAAGGATAGCATAGGGGAGACAATAGGTCGTCACCCGCACCATGGCACGCTGACACTAGCCAGACAACGCGAATCAGTTCAATAACGCAGCACCAAAAAGGTGAAAGTGCAGAACTCACCCGAACCACCCAAGACGCTCATCGTAATTGGCTGGCCCAGCAACACCTTGTGAATCACTCGATGTACCCGTCCCCCACTCCCCAGGTGTAATCGACTCTGAGCGAGCGTGAGGGCACTATACTTCTCCGCAATCTTATCCCCAGGTCCAAACACGGGACAAAAGCTGAACGGGTTGTTCGACGTCCTGTCCGAGGCGTTGGCCGACAAATAGTTGGCAGAGTGAAGATAGTTTATCGGTACCAATCCAGCGGTGCTGACTTGCTGTGGTTGCCGGTGATATGAGAGAGCTTGACGAGATATCACCACGAGGGATACGAAGGTGGCCAAGAGGGCCCATATTCGATTGGGCACGCCAAAGGAGCGTCGGTGCCATCGCGAACGCGTCGAGTCTGAGCCCATTCCGGTGAGACGGTGCTGGGACGGAATGGAGATGCGTGCTAGTCCTTTGGCGAGACCCGAACGTCGTTGCATATGTCGACTGCGTGTCCAACACCTCGTGTCTTAGTTACGAAGTTCGTCGAGATAAACAGTGAATCGGCTCAAACGCGGCACGACAATCACGGCCAGCACGCAAAACACGCTGGCAAGTTGCTGCACGATCGTGACGTGGCTGCAGTCCGACTCCCACCCTTCGGTTCGAAAAAAAAAGTTTCGCAGACAAAATAAATGGACTCTGTGGGAGTCGAACCCACGACCTCATGCAAGCACCCATGCGAAGCATGCGCGCTACCAACTGTGCCAAAAGCCCCTTGATTCCGGGGCAGCTAAAGTGAGGTCTCGCCAGAAACATGTACTTAGCAAAGCAGGAACTCCATGTTCTAGCACTAGAGACAAAGACAAAGATCCAAGCAAAGCCCCCCAACACAAATTCTCATAGTCCCTCCATTGACCTTTGGTGCTTCACCGTCACCGCCTCGACGCTCTGCGACCGATTCGGTGTCGGCTCCCATATAGGATCTACGTCAGGACCGTCGAGATCACCTGCTCCATCCCAGCCCCAACACCATACTTCAGAATCAAGACACAATCAGTCTTGAATAGCGTATTGAGACACAGGATCACTCACCATGCGAAGGCCCAGGTACAAACTCAATCTCATCGCTTTCCTCCGGAGTGAAAAGTCTGTCGTGGGGACCAAACCACGACCGATCTTGAGGATCCGTACGGGGGTTATCAGGGAGACCGCCAAGACGGACGTAAGCTCGTATAGCAGTCAGATTTCGTCGCTGGGGATGTATCATATCAAACACTTTCTGGATGTCCAGAGGTCAACGAGCAATCCCAACTACGCGAGTTCGCTCGTGCGTACCTTGTCATATGCCAACTTTACCCTGGGCACCATGAGTATCCGACCATATCCGGCCTCCCAGTAGTCATTACATATGAGACTGCACTCAGACGCCGAACATTCATTCTCGATTAGTCTGGCCATACGGAAACGGACGTATGGGGGCGTATAGAATGGTGCCGGATCCAGCACCGCAACACCATTCCAGCATGCCTGCACCTGCACGGGAAGGTGCATCTGGAAACGATCAGAGGAATAGGGATCATGGAAGATGGCCTCGAAAGGTGCATTTTCTAACGCTGTGCCGTTGATGTCACGAGACACCCAATTGTCATAGAAAACAGGCGAACCCTAGGTAGTCACCAGTCAGACAAATGGGCATTGCAACGAAGAAACAACCGAGGAACCCACGAGCTCTTGATGATACATATAATCCGCGGCGCAGGTAATACCCGCATTGTGTCTCCGGCTTTGCCAGATAAGTTCCAGGATATCGTCCACACAAGGTAGGATGTCATTCATGAACACGATGGTATCAAAATATTCGTTGTGCGAGTCTCTGAGCTCGTACAGAGGGTTGAATGCTTGATTGCGAACCTCTGCTAGGTATTCGATACGATGGTTAAATGCGCCCCTCGTCCTCGTGGACGTTCGGATCGTCACCCTCAACCCGACGCTCCTCGTGAGCGCGTCGAATATGCGAAGTAACGCCTTGGTCTGGTCCGTCGATCCATTTTCATAAATGGAGACATACACATTATGGTATCCTAGTATGGCCGAGACCCGAAAGAGTGTCGCGAATAGATCTGGGATGATATCGAAAGAGTTGTACAAGTTGATGGCGAAGAAGTACTTGTGTTCTTTTGTCGGGGTAAATTGGACGTGTTGGGAGTCGCGGAAGCTACCAAGGTCGAACGACGACAACCAGGATGTTTGCGAAGCAGGCTTGAGCCCTGTAAGAGACTTGTAACGCTCCCGAACTTGTTGAACGTATAGAGGTTGGGAGTTGCGCGTGCATTCTGCTGTGTGGTGAGGTGACAGTGTAGAGAGAAGTTCAAGTACCCGACGACGTTGTTCGATGGTTGGTAACGTGAGTTGTTTCCGTGCGGACAAGCGTGAAACGTATATAGGCCTGTCTGTCCAAGACGGGGCAAGAAGCTAGTTGAAAATTAGAAAGAGCTAAATACTGACTTGACATCATGATGTCACGTCATATTAGAAACGTACGCTGGAGGGCAATGAACGGCCGACGAACAGACCAAGCAACAATCCCACTAGCAACGCCAAGGGTGTCGGTACCCGTCTCAGCTGCGCCCACAGAGTCTTGCCATGCATCGAGTTTTTGACCGCGAGCAAGTGGGAGTAAGCAGTCTGACCAGGACTCGGGGTAGAAATTTTTGCTGGTTTGCTGTGTCCACGACGGTGGTAAAGGACCAAGTTTAGGCCAGGCTGGCAAGCTAAAGATTCTAGGGCGATTCACAAGCGACTAGCTGCTGGCAGATGGTGTGGACTCCAGACCAACCAGCACAAAACAGTCGACAGTTCCAATGTCACGCACAAGCGCCGCGGCGGAACGAGAGCTTGATTTGTCGGGTTCTCGGTCTTCGTATTACGTACTCGCTACAAAAAGTGCAAGTCCGGCCCATCAAATAGGTGACTTTCCGCTGGCAAAAATGCAGTAAATTTGACTAAATTTTGGCTCGAAAGGAAGGTGTGCCGAAATGCCGAAGCTAATCGGAAGGGATTTGAAATTGACCACCCTCCAATAAACTTTAATCTGAAGGGGGACCCTCACATGCACTCCTCAGACACGATTGGATAAGTGGTTAAAACATCGTTTGTACACACACTCCAACACAAGAAGTCGAAGATAAAGCAACAAACATGTCATAGGCGAGGTCGGGATGCGTAAGACCATTTTGCCAAAAGTGGAGACATCGGTAATTGCCGAATAACTATATCGTTATTTGCCAGCCACTAACCTTATTCTTGGCTGGACGCCACAACGCAAACACGACCAAAGCAAGGAGCAGTTTATCCAGTTATCCGCTCATCGACATCGACATCCTCAAGACATGGTATGTAACTCGCCCTCGTGTTTTCCCGTTCTCACACGTCCCACAGGCCAGAACAAAAGGCGGCAAAGTTCGTTTATATGATGACCTGTAGTGATTCATCGGACTGAGTGTGATCACTTCGTCTAGACCGGCAAGCGCTCTGCTCTCCAAGACGTCGTGACGCGCGAGTACACGATCCATTTACACAAGCGCGTGCATGGTCGCTCATTCAAAAAGCGTGCCCCATGGGCCGTTAAATGCGTCGTCGAGTTCGCCAGGAAATCAATGGGCACCAAGGATGTTCGACTCGACCCCAAACTTAACCAGGCTGTCTGGGCACAAGGCATCAAAACCGTTCCTCACAGGATACGCGTAAAGTTGGAGCGTGAGTACCTACCGTGTAGCCGTCGTCGGTTAGTTTGCCTTACCCATGTCTCAGGCAAGCGTAACGACGAGGAGAACGCAAAGGAAAAGCTCTACACGTATGCTAGCCACGTACCTGTCACCTCTTTCAAGGCAGGCTTCTCCTCCCCTTATTATAATTCGTTGTTCTGATCTTCGACCATCAGGGTCTCCAAACAACCGTCGTTGACACAGAGTAAAGGGAGCCCGGCGGAGAAGTTCCTTTGCACTCATGTACTCAGCTTCATTACGATCTTCTCATGCATCGCGCCTATGGTATATGTTGCGAAAACCAGACCATCCAAAACTCAACTTTATCTGTCACTTGAGTCACATCGCCGCGTTCACCCAGGCTGATCGACCACTCAAAATGATCTCACATTCAGAGCCGATGAAACCCCTTCTTAGTATGTACGAATAATGAAAGATGGGAGACCACCATTCTTCTTCACCTCCACCCAAGAATTAAAGCCGAATGCTGTAGGTATCTGATTCTAAGCTTTGTCTCTGCTTCGCTTTCAAACTTGATATGCAAAGCCCAAAAAACAGCTTGTCTCACTGAAGTCTCCAAAGCTCAAAGGGCGATACAACATTGATGTCCTCCGACCACAGCCTATGTATGTGGTGCATGGAATTGGATTTGCAGGAAGGCGATGTGCACAAGTTTTTCGCTAGCGTTACTCGATATGTTTCGAGTATATCCTTCATGCGGATGAACGACTGCAGATTGGCGGGGGACAGTGCATAAAACGAGCCCTAGCCTCGGTAACCGTCGGATGTCCCCCAAGGGACAGGTAACCA
>JBBPOB010000692.1:0-13929 GCA_038091275.1 Tylopilus subfusipes | reverse complement strand
GAGCAAGCGCGCGATATGGTGGCGAGGGCCTGTTCACGATATTCGCAGGCTCGTTGATGGTACGCCGCTTGCATGGCCTGGGCAACTTCCTGCCTTGCACCTGCCGCGACCAAAGCAGGAAGTAAAGCAGGTGGTTCAGGAAGATCGACATGGATGGGACGTGCAGATGCAGGTGGAGAGTAAGGGGTTTGAGGGCGTCGGGAGTTGAGATATTGATTGGAACGAGTAAGAATGCTGGAAAGATTAGCATTGAACGAAAACGACTGGTCGTCGATGTCAACCATGTTGGAAAACGTAGACAATCTGTGCAAGCTGCTTCCCCAATACAAGTATTGCCATTGTCCAATCTGTTTGTATCCCAGATCTAAACTCCGCATTGTCTTGAGAAAATAGCATAAGTTTGGCGGTCACAGCCTGAGTGCGTGCTTGCCCAGGCATTGTTCTCTTTCTTTCTGTCGTCGATGGCGCGCTGGCTATGTCGATTATAAGATATGACACTGCTTGAGAGAGACCCAGGAGGCCACGCGCATATTGACGTTATGAATGAAATACGCGATCTTCGTACAGACCAACGCCTCGGGACTGCATTACATTGGGCAACTATAATCCTGGATTTCGAGTATAGGTACTAGAGTAGAGTTGGCATGTCATTATCAATAGATACCACAGGACACAACCAGATAAAAGTGTACTATCTAAAGGGAACAAACCTGTCATGCAATGATCCCGCATACTCGAGAGAAATTGGTTGCACCAGTGCACTGATAAATTGCACCAGCTGGTATTGGGGAGCGGGGCACGGGCGGCACCCAAACCCTACTTCGATGCGCCTGAGAAGCCACGAGTTGACCTGCCACAGCGCTGTGCTTACGTGTGCCGTGAATTATCCTCGTGTTTTAGTCATCCATTTGAATAACCAGAGCGGTGGATAACTTGCAACGCGGCTAAAAGTGTTTGCCCACGCTGAGATCGACAGGGGGGCCATCGCGCTCTGTTCACGAAACGGAAGACGTCGAGATCGATATCATATCTCTGAAACCACAAAGATGAATCGGACTGTCGAACAGCGAACGACATGGCGACCCGAACAAGTGAGGGAGTTCTTGAATGCTTGCTGCGTCTGATGGCGTAGACAGTGAATTGACACTTGAATAAGAAGAGCTGCAACTCTCAGACTCCGTAGAGAACAAGCGAGGCGAGCAGGAAGATGTCGGGGAGCCCTCGGAAGGTGTGGTATCTCGGCGAGCCTCCTGCATTTGGCCGGGAAAACGTCGTAGTAATGCAGCAGTCTTCTGTGGGAGTCCGCTCTTCTTGGGTGGGGGCGAGAAGGGTACAAAAGTGACGGGTTTCGAAGTGGGGCTAGGACTTTGGAAAGCTTTCGGGCAGGAGATAGGTGCACTAAGTGACGGGCGAAGCTGAACAATATTCGTCGGTGGGGAATACTTGCAGACTAGCAGAGATGGATGAGGTGCACGAGACGGTATAACGGTAATTGCCGCTGTCGCAGCATGTGATTGCAACTTGGGAAATCCCTTGGAGCGTGTTCCATCTCGGACGTTCAAGCGAGAAAACCTCTCGACTAGGTCGTCAATGCTGGTCGAGAGGGAAAGATGATGTTTCCCATCCGGCACGCGTCTCCACTCTGGCTTGCTGAAGTAAACAGGACCACTCTTGCAGGGAAAAGGGTCATAATGACAGGTAGGTGGGTAAGACGACGGAAAGGCATGAAGTGGCGGAGATAAAGCGAAGGCATCCTTTGACATCTTGTTCTGTGTGATTTGATCTGCCGATGTTTTTGAAGGATAGATGGGAGGGAGCCTACCTCGGTCGTTTCCTTCGACGAGGCGCCTTTGGAGGGTTTGGGAGCTTGACAATCGAAGTCGACAATGCGACCGTTCATGCGCTCGTATAGTTTGTTCAATGGTTTCGTTGCACCTTCATATGTCGGCTTCTTCCTCAACGTTTTACCCTCCTTTTTGGTGCGATTACGGCGATTCTGGAACTGAGTAGGATGAACGTCAATCAGCAGCGGAGACACTGGTGATATAGAAGGCTCTTACCCATACATGGATTTGTCTGTACTCCATATCTGATTTTTTGGCGAGGAACATCTTGTCTGCTTGCGTCGGGAAAGGATTCTCTTCGAAAAAGTGCTCCAATAGTGGAACATATTCCTACCAAACAGGTCATAAAAATCTGAAACTGTACAATTGGAATACTGACATGATTGAAAGTACGAGTATTCTTGGGGACCACGCTGTTTGTCTTTGGGGCTTGCCTGAGACGTTGAATCACTTCCTCTTTCCACTGCTCCAAGCGGCGAAGGTAGACAGCCGTGAACGAAGACACGACGTTTCGAATGAATGAGTCTGGAGTCGACGCTAGAGGGACCGTTGGAAGTTCTGCTATTTTGTGACATGCTGTGGCAATGGACTCTTGAACGTGTCGCCGAAGCTCATCTGAGCGTAGTTGATAAACTTTACTCGCTGCAGCTGCGGTCTCATGACTGACGCCTGCCTCGAGAAGGAAGGGAAGTAATGGAGGTGGACTTGGCAAACTGATCGAATCGATCACAGCGCGAGAACTGCTAGTGACGAGAGTACGGCTAGATTGATGAGAGACGCCAGTCGCGTCCCTGAGAGCAAGAGCAAAACGAAGAATGGTTTGTATATGAGTAGTGGAGTTGTCCTCCGACTTGAAGCCCATGGAAAAATACTAGTGGGAGGATGATCGCCAGCGCTTGACCTTTGTATATACAAGACACGACTCGATATTCGATATTCGATGTCCGCATTGTCTACCCTTCTCGTAAACAATACGAGCCGTCAGGGTAAACGCCTAGCTCTTCTCTTTCAGACTTAACTCGCAGACATGCACGACGTCGACTTGTCTCAAAGACTCCAATTCGCCGAGAACGACTTTCTGACTGCTTTGGAGGGTGGCACAACAATACTCTCGTACCATCGGACGTGGTCTGCACTACCAAATGTGCTATCCACCGCAACAGAGACCGGAAGTGTTGGCGACGACACGCTCGTTCTCCTCAATTTCGTTGCATCTCGTATCTCGAATCTCGCCAGCTGTTTTCTTGATATAAAACGCGAAGAAAAGCTTTCCACTTCCCAACTACAAAGCGACTGTGACGCTATGTTTCGTCAGATGGATGCTCTTGATCTTAACGCGCCGCCAAAATCCTCCCCTCCCGCAGATGCCAGAATATCGGCTCTTAACGTGGAAACCTCATCTCCCATCTTTGCCGCCGCTCATCAATGGCTCTTGAATAACCTCCATAATCCTTACCCCACCGCAGAAGTCAAGGCTCAAATTACAGCAGTGTCGTTCTGTCAAGTCTCTTCCATCAACTCTTGGTTTATCAATGCTCGTCGTCGGATTGGTTGGACGTCCCTCTGCCGTGAGCGTTTCTCCAATTGCAGGGCCGATATGATTGAGGCAGCTTATCGTGCACTGGTGGAGGAGGATCCGCAACGTGTGCTGTCTCCCGAACTCAGTCATTCTTTCGTCGCAATGAAGGTGGCAGCAGAGGGTCTCTATTCATCGACACTTACCAGGAGCGCTCTCGCAGGAGATCTGGACGCTATAGCAAAGGAAATGACGGAGGAAGATAGGACATCTGTCGGGGTCGAGAAACGCGGCAAAGTGGACACAACGAACCCCATGAAAGTGCAGGAAACTAAAGCACATAGAAGATCTCTGGTAACTGAAAGGGAGAATTTGCAGGTCGTTCGAGATTCATATCCCTCTCCTGATCCATCCACTACGACATCCCCTGTACCTGCGCTTTCCGACTCTTTTACGGATGAGAGCGAAGAAAAAGAGGATGTTTCACCTTCTATTGTTGCGGGCTCCAAACGTCGCCGGTCGTCTATAGAGCCAGTTAACGAGCTATCTTCCGCTGCAAGTAGGCCCATCAAACGTTTACGGTATGATTTCTAGTTCTTGCCACAAATTTGCCCTCATAATCCCACCCGTAGCGCTTCTGCGACATCACGGAGTTGCCCCCCATCGCCACCCTCAAGCATGGATGATATTGACATACTGGACGACGGTTCGCCGGAGTTTTCCCCTGTGTGTCTCCCACCGACCGAGACAGTTCAAGTGTTACCACCTCGTAAGCGACGTCTTTCTGACGCGGACGCTACTGGGAAACCGAAATATCCAAGTGATTCAATGGCTGCTCCCCGTCTCCACACCGTATCTGATTCCCTGCCTTGCTCTCACATTGAAGGCGATTGTTGTATTGATGATTGGTTTAATGCTAATTTTAACGCTCTATTCACTATCCCACCCCCCGTCGATGCAACCCAGCCAGATTTTCCGGTCCCCTGGGAAGTGGAATTGTTTAAAGATTACAGTATTCCCGAAGACCCGAAGCATGCACCCAAGTGCCCGCCTGATCGTGAGTGTCACCATCCACCCATATGTTGCCACTGATGTTTGAATCATAGCAACGGCAGAGACTGATATATGTGCACCGACCAATTCATCTGACCTTGATGGCATGCTACGATCTATAGGGGCTGATACATTCGCCACTCCCTCGAACGTGCTTCCATCCAATATAACTGGGGCTCCGTACATGGTATCTCTCGACTCATCGATACTCGACTTTTCGCAGTCCAATATGGATTGGATGTCACTCTTGAATGGTGCAGAAACCTATCAACCCACCATATATTCCACATTCTCCCAATATCCCATCGACTCTCAACCTTTACCGGAGATCAATCTCTCCATGCTACAGTTACCTCATATTGTTCCCACTGTCAATTCTCGAGGTGATCTCGCATTGAAACAAGCAAAGCTGCACCAATTGCATACCATGCAAGAGACGGTTCGGAGGATGGAGCAAGAACTGCGGTCAGAAGGTGTCGTAATGTGAGTACAGATCTTTATCTATCGGCCAACGAACATTCTGACTATTTATGAAGATGATTTCGTATCCAGCATCAGTTTACGTACCGACGATATATCATTACTCAGATCCCTCGCATTTCCGTTGCAATTATGCACTAGCCACACTTGCATACCCTCCTATGCTTCCGAGTTATCAACACCTCTCTCTGTAGTTGGTCTGGCTCGGAACACAATGTCATTGAAAGTACTCAGTACCGCAGCTACAGATTCAAAAATCGGTAACAACCTAGTGTCGCTCTGACACAGGTCCCTCCTCTACCCTCCATCTACCTACTTCTCGCATCGCCTCCTCATCGCCTGCCTGAAGCCGTGGTGCATCTAACAACGCACCAAGCATTTGCCAAGGGTCCTTTCCACCGCCGTATCGCAGAACCTCTGCTTTATATTTTTCTCCCAACTCGCGATTCAACGGCTCGTTCGAGAAAATCTTTTGCCAGACGTGCGATGCGATCGCGCGGTCGAACAAATAAGAGTAGTACGTCGCCCCATAGCCATACAAGTGGGCAAATTGGGTCTGAAAGGACGTTCCTTCTGCGTGGGGAATGAGACCGCGAGCGTTGTGCAGGTTCGCCAGAGTGGCTGTCGAGTCAAATCCTGGTTCGAGAACGGCAGGGGAGTGGTACATCTGATCTAGCACGGAGAGTAAAATCGTCCCGTGCGTGTCGATAAACGTGCACGGATCTTCGTGGTGGTTGCCGGTCTGGCTTGAAATCGAGGAACCATCCGCTTCGAATAGGGAAAGGACTTTGGGCGAATTGAGAAAGTACTCCATGAGGATCGATGGCAACTCCACGAAATCTGTTGCGCAGCGGGTGCCTGCAACGTTGTGATATTCTGTTCGACCGATCATAGCTACGGCATCGTCATCAGTGTCACTCGTGATGGATGTGTTGCGAAATGACCTACAATGCATTGCGTGACCCATTTCGTGGAATAGGGTCTGCACCTCGTGCCATTCTAGATAGGTAGGCCCTCGGGCGATCGTGGGACGAGTGAATTCACACAAGAGGACGACCAAAGGAAGTTGGTACTCTCCGCGCATGCCGCGCAGTTTGTGCCGTTTGATGGCCTCGAAACTTCGTGAAGGAGCAAGAAAATCCTCGGTACCTCCAATAGCGAGATCACCGCGTTCGTCGTCATCGTCCGTTCGTCGGGAACAACGGACCGTGTAGTGGGCTGCGCCGCACAACTTGCCGTTTCGAGCGAAAAGGTCGGCGTATATCCACCCGATGATGCCAGAATCCTCGTCTACCACTTCGAGTTTGTGAACATCAGAATGCCAGACCTCGCCAGAGGCCACTTGGGCCGGCCGCAACGATATGCCATAGAGATGCTTGAAGAGCCGTGACAGACCCATGACAACGCGTCCGAGAGAAAGAGGGGGTAATGGTATGGGAGGTTCTGGTGGTTCTGGTGGACAATAAAAAGATCTATCCCATACTTGAATAGCAGGAAGTATTTGAGTGTTGAGGTGTGCTTGTTTCCGTAATCTGAGCGTATGCAAGGCACTACGAGCGTGAATAGCTGTTCGATCTAAAAATGTATCCAAAAATTGTCGGACGTTCTCTGAAATTTGATAACCCGTGTCAGTACATACTACCAAGTGCTTGCCGAAAAACTGCCCACCCGGTGTTTTTGCCATCTTGTCATTGAGAGTCATGCCGGCGTAACTGTCCCATCCAACAAGTCGGGCAAGTTCAGCGCGAGCATGCAATAGGCGTTCTAAGCATTCAATTTGTCGTTGACTACTGGCATGTGCAACCATGTAGAGCTTTTGCCGTGGAGATTCGTTGGGAGCAGATGTCATGATCATATATGCTTGGTGAGAACCAGGATATACAAGAAGACTCTTTTGAGTAGACCATGCCTGCAGACGGAGCCTTGCCCCCATCCCCTCGTCCTTCAGACCATCTAATTCTGACGGTTCGATTGTGGCTGGGGGACGCGGTGCAGACGCCTGAGTGACAAACTCGTGACCGAGGGTGAGGATCTCGGAAGACAAGGAGACAAATCGCTCTCTCTGCTGAGGAGGCAACTTTATTGCAGATTTTTCAAAGTCCCTCCAGAAAATCAAGGCAGTTTGATGGGCCTCCTGACTGAGAGACTGAACGATTTCGGGGTCATGAAGAACCGTACGCAGAATCTATGATGATGTTAGCAACCACTGGTGTGAGAAGACATCGACTCACCTCGTAGAGACCGACGTGGGTATTGAGCACGTTCATGTACTCACAGAGTTTCTCGTAGCTGTCGTTTGCGCACTGAACCCACTGAGGATCGGGATGGGCATTTCGGAGAAGTTCTGCGAGGTCGATGACGCCGCATAGAAGGTCGCTGAGCCTGTCCAGGTTCTTGACCACCTTGAAGAGCTCGGACCGAGACTGGTTGGCCCGCAGGATGCGCTCCGTCAAAAGTTGTGCGCGGACGAGGGTAGACTCGGCCAAAGCATTGAAGGCTGCAGGGGTGGTCAATTCTGGGTGCTGGAAGATGCCTGAGACGGACAGTGGCCGTGACCGCCTGCCATTCTGAGGCTGATCGAAAAGAGTGACGAGTTCTGCATCGTCTGAGGAAGGCGGTATCGTCATCAGCGTTGTTGCTCGGCGGTGGAGGGGGGTCTGAGGACGGCCACGAACGCAGCGCGAAGGACGGGAAATGTTGCGCAAGGCAGTCTCTGCGATTCGCGCAAACATGACGACCACTGGTGACTTGGAGAGTCCTCGCTAGCATGCGAGTCCGGGAACGTTTTGCCAAGTGCCGACTACACTTTTTTGGGAAGTGGGATCGGTACGATATATCCATAAATGCCGACAATAAATGCTAATGCGTAAGTAGACTATGCTCAACCAAAATGCTAGTGAGTGGTACTAGTATGAGATATGAACTGCTGGACCACCATAAAAAAAGAAATATCAATTTCCACCAGACAGAAGTGCATGCTGCGCCTGTTCCGTCATAAATGAGTGGGGAGGGTCATCCACACATCTATCCACATTCATCCCATCATTGGCGTCTGCCTCCAAAGACGACCAACCGTTACTGGTGTTATCGAGTCCATTCCCGTTCGTGGTCGTCAAAAATTTGCCACCGAATATGGATGTCCGAGTGGCTGCAGCGACGGGCTCGACCGCATAGTACCAAAACTTGCTTTTCTTCTTCCCATTCACCTGTTCCACAGGGATCTCGTTGGGTTTCATTGCGGCAGCACCTTGATTTTTAACCTTTTGCTCGCCCTCTGGAGGTACGACCTCAGAACCAGGCGGCCCCACGGACCCAGAACTTGTCGTGCTATCTTCCGTCCGCGCACGTTTCGGTGTACGGTCTAGTTGCATGTCTTCCGAAGCGCCTAATCGAGTCGACCGTCTTTCCCCCCGCCATTCATGCGCAGAAAAATCAGGCGAGCCACGTTTACCTCTTGTGAGTCTCGTAGACCTCCGCTGAGGGATGACAGCTGCTCGACGTCTACCTCGCGTCTCCGGGCGGAAATTAAGGAAATCGTCGTGGTCAAAAACGTCATCGTCATCATTCTCGTCCTCGAACTTGTATTCATCAGTGTCATCCTTGCAAGGCAAGATTAAATCAGTAACGAGGTTGATATGAACTTAGAGCAAGTAACTTACCTCGCCGCTCTCCACGTCGTTGTACACGTAGTCGGGGCGCCGCGTCTGGCGTCGTGTCCGCGTCTCTCTGATCTCAGCCTGAGCCATGAGGATCTGCCTTTGTTCAATCTTCCGGCGGACCCTTTGCACGCGCTGCACGTCAAGTCAGCGATCAGGTCACACGGTCCTTCTTTTGTCTACTGCCTTCTATCTACGGAGCGGAAAGGAGAGCCGACTCACCGCTAGTTCAGCACTTATAACATCGAGTCGACTTCCAAGTGCTTCGATTAATGCCAAGTGGGCCTGCTCTATCTTACTCTTCTTGTCGCTTCGGGGAGCAGCTGTCTTGAGCGATTCAATGACTGCCAGGTATTCCTCTCGCGTAGAGGAAATGGTCTGGAATGTCGCCGTGACTTTCCAAGGATTAGTCGAGACATATATCCGCGGTGAATCTAAGATAGATTGGAACGGCAGTCAGCGGGAATCCATGAAAGACGGCCAATGCCGGATATCAAGGGGCCCCCCAAAAATGCGGCTTCACACCAAATACACGCAAATAGGATGTGGGGCGAGGACAACGAAATGAAAGACACACGGACCATCCGCAACCCAGTAACGTTTTCTGGAACAGTCTTGTCCCAGCGGAACGAACTGCAGCCTCTCTTGGCTCTTGGCATCGGAGGCATCTGGCGGAGCATTTACGGGGTCTTTTTTCTTGTGTTTGTGTTGCGTCACACCCCAAGCGCGATCGATAATGTTCTTCACCTCCGTCGAGTGCGCGAGCTGCACGTCCACGAGTAACCGCAGGATGTTGAGCTGTTTCGACCCATTGTTACGCGTTTAGGGGGTATTTATCGTGATTACGAGAATGAACCCACTTTGAGGACCCAATCAGCGGCAAAGAAACCCCCTTCTAAGGCGGCAATGGGGTCCACGTTTGCACCGCGTTCGTCGTCCCAAAAAATGGACCTCTCCGAGGTCTTGAACGTGTCCGCAAGGACGGTGGAGAGAGTTGACGATATGTGATCCACACTAGCAAAGACCCGAGACATTCCGCATGGTCTGCACGAACCACAAAAGCATACACACCTCAAATTACGCGTCTGCGGACGCAGATTTAGTATGAATTGTTGGAGTATCTTGGAAAGTATGGGGTCTGGCCCTGGCATCAAGAGGGCGTTCTCGAAACTGTCATCGGGTGAAATCGAGAGTTGTGGCAAGGGGGACGCGAGAGACATTCAAGCGAATGGACACTCACTCCATCGGAGTCTCCAACCCCTCGACCTTTGAGCGCAGACTGGTGAACTTGCAAATAAAGGCGTATACGTAGAGCGACTCCCATCTATCTGCGGGGTGGTTGGCATCAGAGGGCGGGCAGATGTGACCTTTCTTCTCGGTCTGCAGTGCAGCAGGCATGATGCAGTTGAGTGCAAGGTGGAGGAAAAGGGTCAAGAGAGGTCGCGGACTTGTGGGGCGTGCATCCGTAACTACTTATATCGACAGCCAACAAATATTTCACAATACGTGACGCCTGGAGCTTCCCGAACATTTACATTCATTGTTCGATACAACGTGCGAGTACACGAATCGGCGAAACGAGGGCATGACACATAGCAGCAGCTGCCACAGCTTGAACAATAGAGCACTGCGGAACCTTGATTCTCGGAAGGCAAGGCGCTCGACGCGATTTACGCGGGTTTTATCCTGGGCCAACCTGTGGAAATGCCGTGAGAGCCTGCACGGACCGCAATTTCACAATCGCACCTTTGGAATGTCGTGGTGCTCGCTCAGCAACTCCAACTTGGCGTTGAATTCATTGACACGATCCTTGTGTGTTTTGTGTGCTATCTTGGCTACTTTCCCCAAGAGCTGGAGTCGTGATAAGCGAATGAAAAAGAACATCCATCTGAGGCTTACTCTGTGACGCTGCGCCTCCTCGAACCGCCTCTCAGCGTCTGTCTTGCTGTCGTTCCTGCTGGAAAGCGAAGGGGAAGCACGGTTGCTTCCGGATGCTGAGCCTGGAGCGGAACTGATGTCTTCGCTCGACAGGAACTCCTTGACTCGTTCGCGATCGCGCTCCTTTACGTCGTCGAGCTTTAGTTTCGACTTTGATTTCTTCTTCCTGAAGATCTAAGACATTGTCTGCAAGCGAGACGAACGATAGAGACGTACTTCTTGACGATGCCACCTTCTGCGACACCGCCCTTGAGCTTGAGCGAGCCCCCGGGACGAAAGTCGTAGTCGGCCATGACGGAGAAGAGGGTCTGCTGCTGACGTAACCCAACCCTCGAGCGCTGACCAACAAACACGGACAAACAAGTCGAGTGGATGTGTAAAGTCATCTCCAATCATTGAATTAGCTTCGGAATGGCCATCCTCCTGTCGAGTCCTCTCCAGTATCTCACTTCGATACCCCCAGTCACGCGCGGATTCGTGGCTGCAACCATCGCCACCACTTCCCTCTACCTCTGGATCCGCTGGTCAACAGGAACCGTATACATACCGTGGCTAACCCTCGTGCCAGGCACCAGCCTCTTCTACCCATGGACCTTTGCCACCTCGGCCTTGGTCGAGGTCAGCTTCATCGAGGTATGTCGGGTGTACACGACCCCGCCTTTCCTACGCGCTTATACGCCGCAGCTCTTCGTGACATTGGCCGTCATACCGGCCTCGTTACGTTACTTTGAACGATTATGGGGCACAGTGGAGACCCTCAAATTTATCGTCGTCTGCGTCACAGTCCCAAATCTCATCGCGTTCGCCTTTAATTGGATCGAATTCGTCGCCACCAGGAACGCGGACTTGTTCTTGTAAGACATCATGTCCACTTGGTCGATTGCGCCCTTAACCTCGTTAGGTATGGCATGCAGTATCACGGCCAAACCGCACTCTTCACCAGCGTGTTGGTTGCATTCACGCAACTGATACCAGAACACCAAGTACAGATCCTCGGTTTTTTCAAAGTACGCGTCAAAGTAAGCGTTATTCTTCGTCTTCCACCTCCTTCGTCGATTCATATCCATCTGCAGACTTTACCAATGGCGTATCTCACTTTCTCTTTCGTCATGGTAGTCGTTGGTTTCCAGTGCCCATATATTGTCATCCAGTTTGGCTGGTTCGTTTCGTGGATATATCTGCGCTTCTACAAGCGCAACACAGACGCAGGCAGTGGCATCAATACCTACGGAGATAGGAGCGAGACATTCGCCCTCACGAGTTGGTTCCCTCCCTTCCTCCAGTGAGTCCTGAAATCTCTCTACAGTCGTTGTGTATCGAGGTTTCGCCTCTAGTCCCGCCTTATCGTTTCTTGGGAGTGCGGTCCACAAGGTGGCGACGCGATTGCACTTAATTCCAACGTCTGTGCCTCATGATATCGAGTCTGGGTACAGCCAACTTCCTGGTGGCGCTCGGGCAGAGGCTGAGCGGCGACGGTATGTACACTGACTGTCCAACAATGACGATACATCATCTAATCTGAGTCTCAGCGCACTCGCACTCAAGGCACTTGACCAGCGCTTAGCCAACTCGGCGACGAATTCGCCCAGCCAAAATGGACCTTCGACTTCGCAGTCGTCACGCGCGTCACTCGCAACGCCTGCACCACCTCCAGTCGACCGAAAACCCAGTCCAGTTGACACAGATGGTACAGACGCAGCTAGCAACGAAACCGAGGAAAGATAGTGCATGGTTACTTGGAACGTTGTTTAAATCGTTGCGTAGGACTACTTGTATCACACAAAATTCAGCCATTACATAATCCATACCAGTACTAGACGTGTCGCAACTTGTTCCAGACATATTTATTGTATGGCTCGAAGACCGTCGACGGTGTCGGTGGCCTCCCTGGCCTCACCCATACCACCGCTGGAGTCATTGCGGTCGCCAGGTGCAGCGTCCGTTCTTTCTCCACCAGCAAGCAAATTGCCCCGGACGATTTCACAATCTGGGAGTCCCCCTCCCAGCAACTCGCAGGACAATGGCGAAGACATCGAACCAGATGAGCTCTTCGCAAAGTACACGATTGCCGAAGTCAAAGCCAGGCAAGCCCAGCTGAGGTACGGGTGTATCTTGTGTGCACTGAGGTCGTTGACCAAACTTGCTACTAGGGCTGATGCCGAGGCAAAGCAGGAAGATCTTCGTGTCATGGTTGGGTGCGTGAAGGTATCTTCAACTTGTATGATTCCTTCACGGTACTTGGAAAGCGCAGGGAACGATACCGTGATTTACTTCAAGCCTCCTCCTCAATTATATCCATTGCAACCTCTGCGAAGCGCGTACAAGAAGCACTAGACGAAACTACGACCGCGATTCGGTCCCAAAGGGTGCCTAGCGTCCAGAATCATGTCTCACAAAGTGGAAAGGACGGTGAGTCGTCGCGCCCTTCTTCCCTCGCGTGTCTTAACCACCTTAGCGTCTAGATTACCACTTGCAGGTGCTGCAGGTACTTTCTGCGCACATAAAACTACTCCTGGATGCACCAGAGCATTTATGGCGGTTGATTGAACGTGAAAAGTATTTCCAGGCTGCTTGGTTGTTCCTTCTCGCGCGCGTAGTTCATCGAGCTTTGATTCGTGATGACGCTGAGGATGATGAAAGCTGGAAGCAGCACGGTATTGATGTGCTGGTGAGCCACCAACTCGAGTTGCTAAACGGTCTCTGACAAGTTTTGCTACAGGAGCAGTTCCCTTTGATTCAGCGACAATGGGAGACCGTATCCCATTTTCGTACCCAGATCATACACAGGGCAACATTGTCACTGAGGTCATATGATAAAACTTGCGAGGTTCGTCCAGCTTCTCCCCGTTTATTCAGGCTATAACGTTGTTTGCCTCAGGAAACCTGTGCGACACTATTAACGCTTCATATTCTCGACTCCCGACCACTTGTGGAGACTTTGACGATTTACCTTTCCCAACGAACACGAACTCTGAACGCTTTGCTTGCCAAGGTTCCTGATGCCCCCGAACTCAGTAACGGACTGCTGGTCAACGGTAATCCTTCAGGGGCTCAAAGATTTTTTGAAAGGGCAAAAAACGTCTCCGCGACGGCTGTCAAAAATTCGACGAGAACAACTTTAGAGGCGATTTCACGGACACTTAATACCGCGCGTACTGTCTTTGGGACCTCCCATTCAACGCGCTCTATGGTTACGGATGTGCTAGATAGCATACAGTCTGAACCTTCATCTTCTCCTCCAGCCGACCTCCCTGCCGAGCTGCTCTTAAACACTCAAGCAATTTTGAACTCGCTTCCATCTTCTACTTATGTTTCTCTCCTCCCCGCGAATATTCGAGCATACCGACCCTTTGTTGATCTGTCATCTGTTTCGTCTTCGCTTTCACAGGAAGCGTTGCCTGATAAGCTGGGCAGCTGGTTCAGTCAATCTACGGCAAACCTC
>JBBPOB010000691.1:0-13935 GCA_038091275.1 Tylopilus subfusipes | reverse complement strand
TGCAGGAGTTGAGTCTTTATCTTTGCTCAACGGTACCTTCTTTTTGCGGGATGCATAAACCACTTTTTTACCAGCAGAGGGCACTCCGGACGGCTGTTGCAAACCTTCGATCTGCACTCCTGAGGCTATTAATGCTCGTCTACGTCGTTCAGCAGCAGCCTTTTCTTCTTTTTGCTTCTTCGTCAGTAAGCGACCCTCCTTCTTCGCCAACTCGCGTTTCATCTATTCCACTGGATGAGGACTGTCATGGCACCCAGCGGATCTCAAGACATACCTTTTCCTTCTCTTTCTTCCTTTGCTTCTCCTCCTGTTTTCTCTTTTCCTCCTCCACTGCCCGTCTCTCTTCCTCCTCGACGCGTCGTCTCTCCTCCTCTTCTCTCCGCCTTGCCTCCTCTTCTAACCTCTTCTTCTCCTCCATCATTGCCTTCAGGGCGCTTATTCCACTTTTCTTTTTATTTGAAGCCGGGGCTGGCACCGGGGCCGCAGCTGCTGCTGGGACCGAACCATCTTCGTCCTTTTTACCCTTCTTCTTCTTCTTTTTCTTCGCAGCTACTCCCCCGCCATCCTGGCCATCCCCTTCTTCCTCTTCGTCCTTCTCTACCTTTGATCCGGAAGGAGCTGCAACCGGCGCCGCGATTATAGTATCAGCTGGCGCTGCTTCAGCAGCAGCGGCAGGCTTCTTTGCCTCCGCATGAGCCTTTTTCTTAGCCTAAAACTGGTCAGACGTGCACTCGGAAACCAGGATCGAGAAATACCGACTTTTTCACGTTCTTTCTTGAGTTTTTCCTTTTCCTTTTTTGTAAGGATCTTCGGACCGGCGTCTGCATCCTCGTCTGCGTCGTTGTCCCCGTTTTCTTGTGGTTCAGCACTTGGGGCCTGAGCCTCAACGGGAGTTGTGGCAGTAGGTTCGTCTGCGTGCCGCAATTGGCCTAAGCTCAAGATGAAAGAAGCAAAGACATTACCTGGGGCCACCTCTTCTTCCTCGTTTTGTGCCTTTCCTTTCTTTCCTTTAACCTTTTTAACCTTCTTGCCTTTGTCTTTCGAAGGACCCCACTCTTCGTCAGCGAGATCATCCGCAGTCACTTCTACTGGTGCCTTCTCCACGACAGCTACTTGTTCTTCATCAAGGGGCTCGTCGAAATCTTCCTGTGCTTTCTTGGGCTTCATTTTGTCCTTCTTTGCCTTTGCGGTCGATGCCTTTATGGCAGACTACGTGATTTTGGACAGTTGTGGCAGATTGATCGAATCCGAATGTGATACTGAACGTACCATGAGACCTCCGAAGTCTTCGTTCTCGTCCACTTCCGGTGGCCCATCATCTTGCATTGAGAGGGCGCTGAATGCAGGGAATCCAGGCCTCGCCTTGGATTTCGGAGCGTCGTCCGCATCGGAGTCACCGATCTTTTGCGCCGCAAGACCGTCGTTGGTGACGGATTGGCCGACCTTGTCCCTAATACCAATCAGAGGTTCAGCTGTGATCTTAGATCGATCGTGGTTGACTGACCAATAGTCGTCGTCGTTTGCTTTACCTTTCTTCCCTTTGTTTTTCGGGGGCATGGTGACCGACTGTCATACAGGAGTTAATGTCGCACGATGTAAAAGGGTAAGCAAACGTGCAGTAGTAGTACTAGCCTAACTACGGAATATCTTGCCGAAGGCGGCAGCTCCCTCGGGCTCGGGGATTGAAACTACCCGCCGCGGAGCCATTGCCCACTTGCCTCGAGTTCGACCCCCTGGTTAGGTACTCGCATGATCACCATGGGTCTCCTCACCATCATAAGGAAGAGCCGCCAGAAGGAGAGAGAAATGCGGATCCTGTTCCTGTACGCCTGTTGTTCTTCTGCGCTTCCAGCTTCCTCAAGACTGGCAGTGGTCTCGACAATGCTGGTAAAACCACCATCCTAAAGAAGATCAACGGCGAGAACATCTCGAATATCAGTCCTACTCTAGGATTCAACATCAAGACGTTCATTCACGAAAAGTGAGTGTCAAAAAGATCCGCAGATGCCCCTCGATCTGTGCTCAAGCCAGCACTGTTCCGTGGATGATTCTACGTCCAGTTACACGCTCAATATCTGTTTGTATCTCTTGCCATCGACCGCTCTAGAACTTGGCCATTTACTATGTGAGCAGGGGACGTTGGTGGCCAGAGAACTCTTCGCCCTTATTGGCGGAACTATTTCGAGCAAACGGATGCCATCGTCTGGGTTGTAGACTCTGGAGATCGCATGCGAATTCAGGATTGCAAAGAGGAGCTGCATCACCTGCTTCTTGAAGATGTAAGGGATACCTGGATACCCTCCCATTTCTGATATTCACGCTCTCCGAGAGGTTGTCTGGCGCGTCACTCCTTGTTTTCGCAAATAAGCAGGACATACAAGGGTCAATGAGTGACGAGGAAATCCGTGAAGTACGCAGTGATAACTTGTACCAACCAATTTTTCATCCCAATCGTTGTCTCTAGCTACTCGATCTACCAGGAATCAAATCCCACCATTGGAAGATTTGGCCGTGCAGTGCAGTCACTGGCCAAAACTTGGTCGCTGGCCTTGACTGGGTTGTGCATGATGTTGCGCACCGGTTGTATTACAGCTCCGCCGCCGCCAGTTTACCCAGGTACAACACAGGTACGGCTAAAGCATAGCATATACTACGTACTCTATGGTGGCCGTCAACCTTAATTCTCCACGGCCGCCGTGCCTAGACTGGCTTGGACATGTTAACCAAACATCCTTTTTGATCGAGACACGTCACGGGCCTGGTTCATGTTCATAATTCACATTCGTCTCCTTTGTTTTCTAGGTCCGCTTGAGGTTCTTTTCGAGAGTTAAGTTCCTACAATTGCTGTTTCGAGTTGTGCCGGCACAGGCTATATCCAAGCGAACACTATCAGTATGACCAATCGGCGAACTGGAGAACACTGAAGAACATTCTTTTGTCAGGCCACCGTTCGCCGCACTCCTTGTACGTCCGTCTTAGGTCTCGATCCTCTGCACGCGGCCATCTTCTCCAGTGGTTAGCCTGTGGCCCCCGACAAGATCGTCGGGCCTATCGCCGCCATCGCTTCGCTTCCATGGATCGCCTCTCGGATCCCAGATGATGGCCAGCGATCTATGTGCAGCGGTCGTAACACGGAACCCCTGGCCTGGCTGTTGTGTATGACACGTAAACTCTGACAGCGGTGCGAGTTCTCTGAGTACGGTGACGGGATACATGATTCGAGGGTAACCATCCCACGCCGCGCGAGTCAATCGATGCCATCGGGAGAACCACCCTGTAGGTACAACAGGGATTACAAGTTGCCTCGCAGAAGTCGAAGTCCATCGGTTTCCAATACGACCTTATGCAGCGCATTTCAGTCTAATCGGATCGAGGTTTTATCGGAATCCATGGAGCCACAGTGACGGGTACAAATCACCGTTCCCAGGGAGCAAGCAAGAGCGAATTCGGTGAATGATACAAACCACATGGTGTTCTGCTCAATGGCGTCTTCGCCCGAGGCTACAACGCGGCACTGGAGGCGCGCCACTTATCTCGACATAATTGTAGCTACTGTGCATAGATATTCTGAGTACAATAGTGTCCGCGCTCCAGCATCCACTCCGCAAGCGGAATTATCCAGCAACACGATTCATTACTGTGCCCGCACGTGGTAAGTACGGCATTGTGCTCGATGTTGAAGATCAGTTGAAGATCATTGCCATTGAGGGAGAATAGAAGTTGATTAACGACCAGGCAAACTGCTATCACACTGCGTAAGAGTTGCATGTTTCCGTGCAAGAGTCACATACCAACTTATTGTGACTACCAGACATGATGCCACACAGTCTAGACTTTGAAGCTGGCCATCGGACATCAACAGACCGTCGTGACGTAAAATGCTTGAACAGTTTTGGTCCACGATGGATACCCACAGGAGTGTTACCCACTCACACATGAATGCATGGCCACGCTATTGTTAACGTTACTGCAGAAGACATGTCAAGGGGAGTGTGAAGGAAAGTGGATTATGGATCACCCCGCAAGCTTACTGGTGCATTCGCCGCCGTAGGCGTGGTACAATTTTAGGTGTCGGCTCTTCAGCGGGGTGTCACACGTGGGGATTAGGATTTAGCATTGCGTTGTGGACTTTCTCACTGCTTAATGGATAACCTTTCTTCTAAATCTCCCGTAAGGCGAGCGGGGGTATGTTGACAATGTTGGTCACCGTGCTAGATACTAGGGCACGAGTAAGCACAAAGGTTTGGCCTTGCTGGACGCTCGCATATCTAATAACAAGAAAGTCAATACTGCTGGGCTTGAAGCGGGACAGCTTGACAGGAGCGAAGCGAGAACCAGTGAGAACGGAGCATGTGTCGGTTGAGCTCTAGAGCGATGATATCGCAGGGAAGTATGCAAACGGAGAAGCTTGGTACATCGACGTGTCCGTAGCATGGTGGCGCAAGCGGTGATTAAGGCTTCCAGGATGAATGGCCGACGTGCGGCGATGGAAGAAAAGACCTTCCCAACGACCACTCAAATGTGTGTCGCGGTCCCCATGTCGTCTGCACAGGAGCCGGAGTTGCATGGGAGAATCTTTTGGTCAAGGGTATCCAGAGGGACCAGCGACAATGTATCTCATGCGAAGCACGCGACTTAACTCCTAGCAGCCAATGGTGAGTCATGTAAGCGCAAGAAGCATCGTTAATTGTACATGGACGGGATTGGCGTACTGTGAGACCGATCAATGGGCGAGCATTCCGCGTCCTGTGAGGACGGCAGGCAGACAAGACCCGGGCAGGAATGGACAGCCATGTATTCTGGCCGTCTGACCAGTAATATCACTTGTTGTATGTTCGCTACAAGGGTAAAATGAATTACCTTGTGACACAAGGTGTGCCGTCCAACGGAACGGACTGAGACCAAAATTATTACTCCTGTCACAAGTACAGCAGTCATCGTATTGGAGGGTCAATTCATTCTCGCGAGCCATTTCTTGACAACGATCACACAAGTTGCATTTGTAAAAGGTTTGACATTCGAAAGTTAAACTCTACAAGGGCGCGTCACGGCGACAAACTGTGCAACTCACATGGAGCAAGGATCGGTTCGGTGATGTGACTCTTGTACGGGCTGAGATGATGCAGTGGGAAGACAGGCCCGGGCTAACATGGTGCGACCTGGATCACGAAACCCGGGTTCGTTCGGTGAAACCTGAACCTGACCCCGATGGAGACCCGATCGCGTCGCCGGGGTGACCTGGGAGAGAGCGCATGACCACGTGGGAGAGCGTTGTTATAGGTGTCGGGACATTTGGATTTTCTGGATCGCCCTTGGCCCACCTCACATGCACAACTGACGTGTTCGCACTAGGTGACAATTTTTGGCGTTCGCATGTTTCCGATCGTTTTCTGGAATCATGACACGCCCGTCTCAGGCTGGACAAATATTGTCTACATTTGAGCCGCCTAGTTCTTCCGACCACAGCTCCCGGCGCTTGCCAACGGATCTATGATTTCTCAAACTCTGCCTCTTTCTGCTCCGTCACATCTACAGATCTTAGATCCATCGCTCATTTTCCCGTGAATCCCTGGACGGCCAGAAGTAGGCAATCTCTTCTCCCTCTATTTTTGCCGAGCGTAATATGGAATAATTTTGCAGAATTATGATGACTGCTCGTGGGTTGCCCGTATGTATGGCACGTATAAAGGGGCGCCATGCCCCTCCCCAGGTCCCTCCCCCATCCACTTTATATTGTATCCCACTGTCGTGGCTCCCGCATCCACACAACCTCTCTTCATGGCTCCCCTCACACTGTTGAATGCTACGACCTCCACTGCCCTGACGTTCTCGTCAGCGGCTAATTTCTATCGTTCCCCCCCCTCGATATCCATCGTGTTTCCCAAGCCAAAGTCTCTCTTGTCCAGCTATGGTATGTGGCTAGATCATTCACGGTTTCGCGCATCTAATCCTCGTTGGCAGCACGGAGCTCTGTCCTCGCCATCCTCGAGAAAGCTATCACCAGAGGATACTTGACTGTCGCAGACTCACAAGGCGTTTACCATTTTGGAACGCGCTCCAAGGGCTGCAACGAGGTCTACCTTAAGGTAACCAACTCGGACTTCTGGACCCGCGTCCTCTTGTATGTGTTTCCTACCCCAACCTGTTACGCTCAAGCTGATGTCCCCCTTAGTTCCCAAGATCTAGGCTGTGAGCCTCAATAGAGCATCATGTCGTCGTTTCGAGCTAACACTGTTTCAGTCAGCGAAGCTTACATGGTCGGTGACGTCGAAGTTAGCAGTCTCAAAGCTGTGATGGATGTAGGTTACTTTTTGTGTCCTTCAAGGTTCTCAGGACTGATGAGCGACAGCTTTGGCTTGACAACGAGGCCGGAATGGATGGTTTGTCCTCGACCGTCAGCCGCGTCTCGTCAGCGATCTCCGGATTCTCGAATGCATTCATTGGACAGACGCGCTCTCGCGCACGCTTAAACGCAATTGCAAGCTACGACCAATCCAACGAACTCTTCAAGGTGCGTTTTAACGAAGATCGTATTATAGTGTTATTTATATTATGCATTCCAGGCATTTCTCAGCAAGGAAATGATGTACTCATGCGCGTTGTGGAGCGATGCTGAAGGGGGTGTCCGTGGGGACTTGGTTGACGGTCCGTTCCCGGACGACCTGGAAGCTGCACAGCTGCGCAAAATTCGCTATGTTCTTACGAAAGCCAAGGTGAAACCTGGTGACCGTGTCTTGGAATTTGGTTCGGGGTGGGGTGGAATGGCAATTGAGGTGATCAAATTGCTTTTGTTCCTAGTGACATTGCTGACATCGAAACGCCAAACTAGGCTGCCCGGACATTCGGCTGCGAAGTCGACACCCTGACATTGTCCAAAGAACAAAAGGCTCTTGCAGAAGAACGGATCAGAGCAGCCGGTCTTCAGGACCGCATTCGGGTCCATCTGATGGATTATCGCGAGATTCCCGCGGAGTTCGAGAAAGCATTTGATGCCTTCATTAGCATCGAAATGTTGGAGGTAAGCACGTCTGTGATCTCATCGCATGTTCGCTCATAACAATACAATTTTAGCATGTGGGCTCCAAGTATTATCACACGTACTTCCAACTCGTAGATTTCGCCTTGAAGTCACGAAACGCGACTGCGGTTGTCAGCGCTTCGACATTCCCAGAATCAAGATACTCCAGCTATCAGTGAGTATCACGCCCCAAGAGACTTTTAATTTACTGACAACGCAACATCTCAAGACCCGAAGACTTCATGCGTCGCTACATGTGGCCCAATTCATGCTTACCTAGTGCGACTGCATTGATTGAAGCTGCCAACACTGGCTCAGAAGGCAGGTTCACACTCGAAGGAGTCGAGAACCATGCTGCGCGTAAGTAAATTCTCACATAATTTCGTAGACAACCCGTGAGCTGTGTTTTGTTCAGACTACCCTCGAACCCTCCGTGAATGGGGTCGCCGCCTTGACGCAAATATCCGACAAGAGTTGCTCGTCAAGGACTATCCTACTTTGAAAGATGTTCACGAGTATGGGGCATTCAAGCGTAAATGGCAATATCTCTTCGCATATGCGGGAGCAGGATTTGCTAAAGGGTACATCACCTGCCATATGCTTACGTTCACACGACCAGTAAGTGCGAAGCCATTCTGACCTGAATTGACTTTGACCGTGGCTGTCATTCAGAGCGACTGCCCCATCGCCTGTGATTAAAGCAAGTCTGACTTCCTACTACTTTCGTTCGCTTCTGTATCCATATACGCTTCCCATTCGCATTTTCTGGTTAATTCAGAGGACTGTAGATTTCGTTCTATAACACCTACGCACCATTAGATTCACTTTACCATACTCCATTCCTACCTTTATGTTCCTGTTACTAGCTTTCTGGTATAGCGTGGAGCCAAAACGTACTGTATTCCAGTGTCATGACACTTATCTTATCTTACCATCTTCAATGACATCTGATTTGACACTAACTGACGTCGGATAATTCGCAGATTGGAAAAAACCACGTCCCGGAATAGCTAATAACGTGGCCGCTGTCACTACTACTGGCTGGCCCGGGGATCCTCAAGCATCTATGAGTGGAAGTCAGACATTTTTTCCTTTATAGCTTCGAGTCATTGCAAGAAGTCGAGCTGCTCTGTTCAAATGATCAACATCGACGCATCACACTTCAAGTTACTTGGATGTCACGAGACTCTTCAACTAACGTTTATTCCGCATTGATTCGCGAGACATTGTTCCGAGTCGGAATCAACAGGTTCTCGGTTTAAGTCTCCTCGACGGTGAGTTGTACGTAAGTCCTCGCGTGGGCGCCAACAACCCGCACAAGAAAGTTAACTCGACAACAGAAGTTCTTTGCATGCATTGGCGCCCATGTAGATCCCTGAATCACTGTTCAGGCTAATTATTCCCGATCGTAATTATGTACGTGGTTAGTAACATACACGGCTATATATGTAGTATACGTTCAACCGCTTTGTCTCCGTGAACTTCGAAGGTTCGCTGCGCTTCTGCCACGAACTGAGCTAGGCGGAACCTTGCACGCGCCACCGAACTTGGCGTGCCGATCACCGTACACAGTTTAGAGTAGTACGTGACCGCCTTCGAGCGCCACCGACGTCGATGCGTCGGAGGCTCGGAGCACGTCCCTTGCATCAGGTCAACGCGTTCTGGCGGCCCAGTAGAGCCCAGCATTCGGCACCGAACTTGGCGTACCCATCGCCATAGTATCACACAATTCAAAGTAGCAAAGTCAAGTGACGAGCCTTCAAGCGACGCGGCCTCATCGGACCGTGTTTCTTTGGTCACTTGGGTTAACACCGTGAATTGATGCTCGGGTGAAAATCACGACGTGGTGCAGTTAAGTAAACGAACAACCTCCGGGGACATCCAAGCGTTCTATAACAAATCATCGAGGGCCGTCCTCCCCACGAAAGCGTGATATAATATCAAAGAGTAAATCGTTATCACTTCCGGCTCTTTCACGGCCACCCTTGGCCCTCCGGGGCGGTGGTTGCGGGGTCGCAAGTGAGGATTTCCGCTGGGCTCACCCCAGTCACTGTGGGATTCAGGATCCTCAGTGCCAGCAGTCAGTTGGGTCGACAGTGTCTCCAACCGCAGTCTAAGTTTCGATTTGGTTCAGTCGAGCTCATATGCGTGTTCCGTCTTTCGGACTCTCGCGAACCCGCGTTGTGTTGGTATGTTGTGAGGGTGACAGGGAGATATGTTGGTGATCGAAGGTATGGACGACCAAGGTAGAAGTTTCGGTTTGGTTTCACTGCGGTCATGATTGACCACTGTGGGTAGCGAAATGAAGATCAGCGGCGTTGCACCCAAAAAGAGGAAACCTGCGATACTCAGCTCGTCAGCTCGTCAGTGAGCAATTCACTCAGTCCGCTGAAACACGCAAAATGCACATGGACTATGTGGTGAAATTTCAACCCCCGGTGTTGATGAATTCTCGTGCATATTTCACCAACTTTCCTAGAGGAGCGCACTGCGAATCCCAGTTAATCCCAATTGTACTGAAACAGTGTGAGAAGACTCGAGAAGTCATGACGTGGCGAGCAATTCTTGACTGTCGCCCCATTACTTACCCAAGCCAGCTAGCATGTGGTTCAACGGCAAGCGGGACAACGGTTGTACAGTATATTGATAACGCTGACGATAAAGGGTTGCTGCGCATAGGATGACGTGAGGGTCACCACGTTCGAAGCCAGACGACGCAAAAGGCGTAGGCGCAAGTCCAGAGTCCAGACCACGAATGGTCCAAGGATCCACCTAGAATCAGCAACTGCACAAAAGACTGCGCACAGTCAGCACACGCCTGGAAAACTATCAGCTACCTGGTAAGTCATGCTGAGACTGCACACATGACGAATGGATCAGTGGTGATGCCGGAAATATTGTCATTTCCTTACAGTTCATGTCGTCACGCTGCTTGCGGATGAGCCAATCTCGCTACTGGAATGTATAGGGTAGGCGCGGGCGTACACGAGCGGTGCAACGGGTCGAACAGGATCAGGAAAGTGCCAATGAGTTGGGCGGGACCAGGCATGCACGTACGCGCATGCCTGTGGCGGGTGACTGGTGACCGGTGACCGGGCGCAAGGGAACTTCAGAATGTGTGCATATGGATGATCGATGAGAGCGAACGCCTGAGTGAAGTGTGCACGTGCTCAGTCGTGTGACACGTAGAGTGCGTGCGGGCGTGCGTGCGTGCAAGCAAGCCGCAAGTCGGACGGGCGAGCGGGCAGGTGCCAGTGAGTACTTTACCATGCAGCGAACTGGTGCCTGTGAGCGAGTTGCAGAGTGGCCGGCACGAGGATGAGCTTGAGTGAACAAGTGGGCAAGTGTCATCCGAGTCAATGCTCATCAAAGGATATCGACAACTCGAAGAGCATCGAGTACCAAAAGCCAAAGTACCACTGTTCCGCACATTTCATCCTCTCAGTTATCCTCTGTTTTCCATGCGTCATGATCCTGTGACTGATACACATTACTATGGTGAATTTCTCATGTTCCGTAGTTATGTGGACTGTGTAGGGTTGTGTTCATTTCCGATCAAGCTACGGAACCACACAGCTGGAACGTTCTATCCTGAAACGCCAGGCATGCGAACCCTGCGTGGCATCGCAAACCGTATTTAGCATGTACGTCAACCGAGAAGCATGGTTCTGCCGGGTCAAGGACGCTAATGGCCGGGTTGCAATTGCATGCGAGTGTCCGATGTTGTCCGACAACACGTTTAGTTCTGGTTCCTAGTGTGCACTCTATATCGACAACTCTTGATGGGAAAGAATATATCAGTCTGACCATCGCCGAACCGCCCATTAGTACGTTCCCGAATTGTCAAGACCTAGAGAGAAGTCAATACCCTCATTCCCCCGCAGGGTAATCCCGATATGACCAACGTTTTACACCGTGAAGCACGAGAGATAGGCGCTGGGCAACCAATAGAGTCTGTATCCATGGGGTAGTCGCCATGCATGCCCATGACACGCGAACTGCCACGATGATCCTGAAAGGTAAACTGCCGACATACGGACCTGCCAGTGCGAACCTGAGAGCGCCGGTAATATGCGTGACAGGCTGAGAGACTGATTGGTCGCTGGATACGAAGCAAGCAACAGAGACTTGGACAAACCGACAACGGAACGATATTTCGCACTGCCTGATCAGTGACGATGGCCGTAAATGACTTGGACGGAACGAGGGTCGTCTAATTCGGTGGCGGTGTTCCACATGGTCAAAATGAATGCTCACACACCATGATACTCGCCGACGCCGCAGCACACGAAACGGCCGAAAAGCCTGTTGAGCGGGAGAACAGTAACATCTCGACAGCGGAACCAAGTGCTCACAATGTTATTCGCCTCTTCCTTGTACCAACGCATCCCGCCGGGTAAACGGCGTGCGAGTAAAAGTTCGAGTTACCGGTTACTTACATCGAGAACGATTTCCCTTCTGCCGAGACTTTATCGAACTTGAGCGATTTGTGATGTACCATCAGCCACGTATGGTAATGCAGTAAGTCGAGCTTCAATACGGGACATATTTATTGTTTATTATTATTAATAACATTATCGTCTCCTTCGAAGTTCATTTAGGGAAAGATCACATGCACGGTCGGCGAATGGAGTCGACTGTCATGATGGACAAGAGACGTCGCATAATCCATGGCATATTATCATATTAATAAGACGGTGCTTGTGAGTCTCTTTCGTGCTGAAATCCTTACTGACGTGACAACATTTCCCATGATCCATGCCTTTGAAATGGCGGTCTCGACCGTGCCTATACATAACCAACGAAAGCCTGAGACCATGGGTCATTGAGTTGCAACTGTCAAGTCTTCTACGCTTAGCAGTGATTGCTGCCAGGTTGAGGGGGCACGACAACGGCCGCGATCCTCTGGAGACAACGATCTCAAAATCGAATATTGAAAATGATATTGCCGGCCACACATGATCAAGCACACAAGACACAAATCTGCGACGCAGTCTTGATTTCTGACGTGACGTCTGTACTACGTCTATAGGCATCGGTCTGTACTGGCAGCCAAAGGGTTTCGAAACCGACGCTTCCCTACCACAGGCACAGCCTCCGAGTTGCAGCCTGAAAGACAAAAGATCGACCAGCTATGTACCTCTCTGGAATCGAAATAGGGAGTAATGTGTTGAAATCACGTTGATCAATCTAGATCGTTCTACTTCAGACTTCTTATCTAAAGGTCTAGAACATCACGTGATGATGACATGATTGCGATTACTCATAGTAGATAGGATCGCATACATCAGTAAGCCAATTCTCTTGGCATGATGTCATAGGATTATAAAATCCTTCTATGATGTTCCATCGTATTCCACTGCCGTTACTATACATAGGTAAAACCTATATTAGGTACATGGTCCGTGTGCCATTCCTGTAGTATATAAACTGGTGGTTTCCATCAGTATAATCGAAGCGGTTCTTGACCTCCTCCAAGTCAGATCCACTACCAACAACTACTCTTACTATCTCCCTCCTGGTCAAACACTCAGTGAGTATTCCCACTGACTGTGCTGGTGCTAGCGATTAGTTTCGTTAGGTTATGAGCCCTGACCCCAGATAAGACATACGGTATTGCACCTATGATCCCTGGACTGGTGTTCAATCTACCAGGAGGGTTGAGTCCTTTGTGGCTCTGCCTTAACCTGTTCATTTTCTTTCTTACCACAATGTTCATTCCGAGCTGGTTTCAAACCGCTTGGCTTGTCCTTTTTGGACATGGAACGATTGTGATTTTTCATTATCTTTTTTCGGAACGAGGACAGCATATTGGTGTTCAAGTGTGGACTACTAACGCAATTCATACTTTGGCGTATCAGGTTCTACCTTTGGATAACCAAGGAATACAGAACCGTCAACCACCTCCGATTTATTCAGTGAGTCGGAATGATCTTCCTCAGTACAATATTTTGTTCGCACCTCCGAGATACCAAGAGCGGGATCCTTTACCCGCTTTTATGCTAGAGGCACCTCCTCCTTATCGGCCTCTGGTTAACCAGACCGAAAGGAATCGTTGAGCTTGTCAAAGGCGTTGGAGAGCCAGAAACGGCCAACCACCCCTTAATGATGAGGAGTTCGACGAAGCAGTTCGTCCAGTCCTTCAACCACTCTTACGAGCTGGAGCATTGGCTGACGAAAACCTTGTTCCAGATAATGTCCTCCTTTACCGCCCAGACCTTCCAATACCGAATCCAGAGCGTATCTGAGCACCCCCTAACCCTGGCGGACGCGAACCTTGTGTCTGCTTTGCAGGCGGGGTCTCAAGCCGATCCTCAAGTGAGGATAGATTACCTTCTGAACGAGACCCTTTCGGGCCGCAAGGCCCAGATCGTTCCCGTTCTTTATAGGGATCTTTTTGGAGACTCCGACAAGTCAGAAAAGGTTTTTACCTTGACCATCTATGAAGGAGAATCCCTCGCTTCAGCTCTGGAAGGAAATGGTCTGGTGGTGGTCGACAAAAACGTGCATAAACACCCCCATGAGAATCTCCTCCATGGGAATGGTTACGAGTCCGTCTCTGAGGACCTGTGGGCTTTTCACATAGGTTTTAAGATTGGCTGGGTTGCGGAGGCAGATCTGTTGGATCCCAATGACATGCCTTTTCCAAACACAAACCAGCTGATGGATCGTTACTGGGATGTTCCGCGGGTTAACGTCTGAAATGAATGGTTTGACAAAGCTGCGAGGAATAGGTGGAGACATTTTACAAATGCATTTATATTTAGAGAATGCGAAAGGGCGGTGAACAGCTTGGCTAACCAAGTTGTTCAGCCAAAGAACGCTGAGATCGATCGGCTTTGCCGAACGATCGCTGGATTGGTGGCAGCTCTAAAGAAGTGCGATGCCCAGGCTGCTGTGGTCGAAAGACCTCCACT
>JBBPOB010000690.1:0-13943 GCA_038091275.1 Tylopilus subfusipes | reverse complement strand
GACAAATCTGGTCTTATTAAGGGTCCATGGGAATGATATGCACTTATTTGTCCAATGCTGTGCCTGAGTGGCAATTATGTCAGCACTCTAGGTAAGGCAAGGGTCATATGCTTAAGTGGCTATACAGTCAGCTGACCTGAGAGCATGTGATCTGTGCCTACTACATAAAATTTGCTAGTCTAATTAGCAATCATAATACTAGTAGTCGTTCTGGAGTGGTTCTCAGAGATTTGTAAATATCTCAGGAACGGATGATGGTGATCAAATGAAACTTGGAGGAATGATAGCATATGATATTGGCTATTTATAGCCAGAAGGGCTTGGTCATAGGATATGTACATGACTCAGCACATTATGATTTTCGTGCAGGTCAACAGTCTTCAAGCAGTGGCTGAAGGACATATGCAACCCTTACATCCTGTAATAATGTACTGTATTGTATACCCTGAATGCACACCTAGGGATGCAATGATGCGATGGCAGAGTGGTAGCGATGCTTTGTCAACGATAAAAAGTTGCATGTGAGTCAGTCTAACAGTGGCTGGGTTGCAAGTCGTGGTCCATGCCAACAAGACTGTCATATCGGAACCTGTTGTAGAAGTGGGAACTCAGAACCCTGCCTCCCTGGGGAACCTGAGGGAAGATGGAACCTGAGAGGAGTGGAAGCCAGCCATAGTGTAGAAACACAGCCTCCATAGTTGCCTATAAGTTTTCATCTGCGATGCTTTGCAATGTTATTCCATTGAATCAAGCAAGCGAGCATGTATGCATCTCATTACAGCCAAAAATAAAGGTATAGTCGAAAGTGTAGTATATGTATAGCAAGGCATACTTTCGACCATGTTCGGCAAATATCCGATGCCTGTATCACTCATGCTCAGGTGCCAAACATGCACTGAACACAGGCAAACTTACGTTCAGCACATCGGGCTCATCACGACGCTGTATGCTATATCTAGCGCCCCATATACCACAGATATCCTGTGGGAAGCTCAGGTAGAACACATGTTCTTTGGCTTCTGCATCCCCTATACTGACATGAAGCATGTGTGGCCCATCCTCTGAAGCCCGTATGATATACACATCTACAGGGTGGCTGTGGATTCTGCCAACCCATCCTTCATGGATCCCAGTGGTGCTTATGCTTGGTAGGTAACCTGTCACCACTTCGCACTACACAGGCGACATCCAAATACAACAAAAGTACTGACCGATATCTTACCCCAACCTCTGGAACCAATCTGAATGTTTGTGTCAAGTGACGCACATGAACTCACCATCAAAGACATTAATTGATTAATGATCTAAGCACGTCCATCCAACGGGTAACCGGCACACTGCACTATAGAATGGGTGATATGGATCAGGCACCATCGATGGTTGCTCACTGGCTACATGTCCAAGTGAAGAATGAACTGCATTTTTCTGTCCTAAATTTGAGCCTGTACACTACTTAGTAGCTGGATCCGAGAGAAGGGTGGGGTCAAACCCCATACACATGAGTGTTTCTGCGATGGGGGTGCTGGCTGCAGGGGTTACCAAGCACTTTTTCCTTGACATGCCCTCTTCATCATTGTCCCACACATGGTGCTTCTGTCATACAACCATCATCTGATCGAGTGCAGGTGTGTGGTCAGATTCTGGAGTGAACCGCATAATATAAGCCTCACATATGATGTGGAAGAAAGGGACTCTCACCTGCGACCAGCACATCAACATCACTAACCAGCTCCAGCTCCACCTCAACCTGTGTTGCCTCTGCCTCTGCCTTTGCCTCTATCTCTGCCTCTGCCTCTGCCTCTGCCTCTGCCTCTGCCTCTGCCCCCTGTTCTTTGTCTGCATCCATGTCATTGTCATCCTGTGCGACCTCCTTGCCCTCGACCACCAGGACCTCCCTGTCTACAACTGTATTGCTCTCGACCCCCTCAACCTTGACCTCGACGTCATCATCCTCCAAGTCCTTGTCGTCATCGTCGTTTTCGCTGTCATCGCTGTCTTCGTCGTCATCCTTGTGGTCGTCACCCTCCTTAGCTTTGTCACTCTTGTCACCCTCCCTTGGATTGTTCTCCTCACCTGATTCACTGCTCACCAACATCAATACTGTGTGGAATGGATGATAAGACAGTGGCCAGGGAAAGGAAACATGAAAGTCAAACATGTACTCCATTCTTCGTCGAGGGGACGACTATAATGTGCCTCCAGCAGGTCCCATAGCTCCATCAAGTCTTTACTCGGCACATTGTCTATGTTGTAGCCGTAGTTGCATTCTTCCAGCTTCTTGTTGATGCAAGATGAATCATATTTCTCCCAGTCTAATGGCCAGGTAAGTGTGATAGGTATTTTGACGAAGGTAAAGGTACTTACCTAACCATTCAAGCAGGATTCGCTCAATATTCATTCCAATTGTGGTCTGGAACTCCTGAACAATGGTCGGGTCATGTCATCCAAGGAGGAATTCCATGATGAGATATTCTTCGAAGTTTTCACACTGCCATTCTTTCATGTGCTCATTTGGAATGGAGAGAGATGGACGGATGATGCTTTTGCCGATGTTGTCAAGGTGGCACATGATGCGGATGAGACCAGCAAGGTGTGGTTTGATTTTCTTTGTCTTATTGCTGTGGTATGTGCGCCAGAGTTGGATGCATAGGTTGAAGCGAAATAGGAACTTGATAAAATGGTCCATGTAATGTTCGGGCAACCAGGCCCTGTCCTCGGTAACATTGTCATTGGTGTTTGTTGCCTTGACCTCGAAGTACCCAGCAGTCGTAGGATGTGCGGTGTACTTAACCTGGGTGACGTACGATATGTGCATCGCATTTGGGGTCGTCAAGGGCCAGTAGTAGTTGGACATGGTTGGATGCATGTAGTGTGGACACAGCTATGGTCGTGGTCATGGTCGTTATAAAGGCCACGTCTCCAAACAGGTCCACACAGTTTTGCTTCACCCAAAAAGGAACTTCCAAATGTGGATACACTATTTTGATGAAGCTGAAAGAAAGTTCGACTGTTCAGCACTCCGAGCATAAGTTTGATTTAAGGATTTACAGCGCACCCTAGTTAAGCTCCACTCATGTTCATTGAGTTTTACTGATGTTAGTCACACAAAACCTAAGTCAGATTGATTGTATGATGTGCTGAACTCATGTTCAACTAATGTTCAACATGCCAAACTCGAGTTCAACATTCACTCGTGGTACACCTTTCAATAATTGGCTCATGAAACTGGACGGTGAAGCATGCTTCACAATTTCACAGCTTGTCGCTGCCCGAGCCACTTATGTGTGACTGGGAGCATACCTTACTCCTTTCTCTCCCCTTTCTTTCATTTTCCTTTGCCCTCCCCTTTGTCTGTTTTCCCCTCACCTCTCACTCACTCACCTTTCCATTTTCCTTGCCCGTCACACTTGCCCTTCCCCTTTCTCCTTGTGTAAATCTGCCCCTGCTCCTGTTCCTCCTGCACAATGTCCATCTCAATGTCACTCCCAGCGTTTGTCTTCTTCTGCCTTCCCTTCCCCCTTCCCCTTCCCCACTGAATGTGTGGTTGCCTTGCCACTGCCCGACTTGTTCGACAGACCTGGGATATTCTCTTCATCACTCGAGTTCTCCAAGTGCTCGTTGTAGGCATAACTGACTGAAATCAATCAGTATTGCCATGGAGGGATCAAAGCGAAAATACTTACAGTCGAGGTCCCTGACTATCGGCAGACTATACAGAGCAGCAATCTGGTTGAGGAGCCGTTTTGCAAGCTTGAGGGACGAGATGCTCTTGCCCATTGTGTACTGCATTCATGCCCCAGTCCAGATCCCACCCAGTTCTTCTTCGTACACATCCCAATCTACCTAAATTCAGCGAAGGCTGAACATTTGTAACGGCATTGCACTCACTGCATGTATCAATGTCAGTGCATTTGAGAACGAAATTGTTCTCCCGCTGCCATGCTTGTACCTTCGTTGGCTCATGTTGGTGAACCTGGTATTCAATCAGAAGGTAGTTGTCAAATGTTTTGCTGCATTTCGTTGAACCCTCCTTAATTGCTGGCCTGGACTCTGCCACCGTGCACCTGAATACGTTGTCCATGTACCACATCAGCATCTTGAGGTTGTCGGCAAGCTCCTTGGACAGCTTCAGGTCTTTTGTGTGAGCAAGGACCAAATGGATGACTTCCTCCCTCCAGATGAAGCGCTGGAGGTGGACACCATACACTTTGGCAGCGTCAGGATGACGATCCCATCTGTCGTGATGTTGATGAGCGTCGATTCCACAGTGATCCAAACGTTGCGGTGCATCTCGAGCAGCCATCAGAGGGTCTGTTTCATAGGAATGTTGTCAGGGTAGTGCATCATTGCCATTGTGAGGAATGGTGATAGTAGAATGGGGAGCTGAGGGTTTGAAGGCAGAGGGTGATGGTCCATGAGGCTGGTTGTGCAAACGGTCCACCAAACGACACCACATTAATGACAAACTACCAAAAATGGACAATGAAATGCTGACAATGGACAATACATTGTGTAATCAGGTTCCAATTCAATGTCCTGGAGATCCATACATGACATCCCATATATCGACCATCTACCCTCACCATTTCTTCAAACACAAATCGCAGAATGGTCAGGAATACCGGCAAGAAGACCAAGCATCGCAACATGCAGGGTTACAAGGTATGCATCCACACCTGTGGATGCAAGTCAGTGCGAGGACTCGGATGCACAACACGATTGTGGCCCCAGGAGGGTGGTTCTTGTGTCTGACACTCCAAAATACTACAGAGCCATCCGAACTGTAGTGTACATTGTCCTGGACATGGCACACAGGGACAATCCAAACAGGACTTGCGCATGAGAGCACCCACTCAAAAGGAGATAATTGAAAACCTGCCATCTGATGAGGTGGTTATTGAACTCAAGCATCTTGGGCTGCCACCATTGCAGGAAGAGGAGACACAGGCAAGTAGCAGTTCAGAGTATGCATCAAATGTTCCTATGATGGGTCGTCCTACACTGAGCATGAATGCGAACAGGGCCTGAGACATTGTCATGGATGATGTGGACAACACAGACAAAGTAGACCCAGACAACGAAATTCAGATCAAATTGCACCTTGAACCCCCGGCTGCTGTGTCGACATCAAGTCATGCTAGCGCAGGAGTTTCCATGGGCTTGTCAAAAGATCCTGGTCAATATTACCACCTACAGGGACCATCAATTACATCAACATCATGCTCACCGTCATTGATGCACAACATCGCAATGCCCATGACATCCAGTGCGAATTCCAGAAGCCCGAACAGGAATGAATGGTATCCCTTCATTGCATCCGAAGAAAAGCGGTTCTGAATAATGTATGTCCTGGATCCAACCAGGGCACAGAAAAGGACGGAAGCAGAGAGGAATCTGGGGTGGACCAGACATGAAATCACATTTGCACATTATGATGCGATCAAGCACCTCTCCAGATTCATACACAGGTTGGGCGATAACAAGAATGGTGTGAAGGTACTGATCACAGAATGGGTAAGTACGGTCAGTGTTTTGCCCTGGAATCACCCCGCTGAAACCACATTTCAGCTCTGGTTATTTATCACAGTCAATGAGTTTGAAGAGGGGACTGCATTCCACATGGAGTTCATGAAGTGGGAGGAGTTCCGGGATATGATAATCGACCCACCAAGTCATGTGGATACATGGCAAAAACTTGCAGAGATGGATTGCATCGTAGGTGGGCTTGATTATTTGATCGATTACCAGTGAGTCACTCGTACAATACATGTATGATGGATCACCAATGTGTGATCAACAGCAGAGCAGGGAATGTGTATCAACTGGACAATGATATGCTGAACACGTATGAGGCACATGTCACCCAGTTGGCCAGTGAAATGCAGTTCTGGCCACCGATCAAGCCAGCAAGGGTGTTGGGAAACAAATGGGTGATGATTGGGCACCTACAGATGATTGCAAAGCAGTCAGGAAGGTATGCACCGGCGACCACACTCCTCAGCAAAGGTCAGGAGATCCTGTTAGACATGGTCTTGAAGCGCAGCCATAGTGACTGTGGCTACCATGTCATCCTGCCGTGCTCCAACACACGTCACCGAACCTGGAAGTACATGAACAGTGTGACAAGCAAGAACTCATTCTGGATGGCACAGGAGTATGTCCCCAGTCTGGCCAAGATTGGGGAATGGAGGGTGTTCATCATCGGCAGTAAGATCATCGCTGTCATACAGTCATGAAAGACAGGCCAGAACGATTGGAGAGGCATGCAGACACACTCTTTCTTGTCGTTGGCCGAGATAAGGTGCGTCCATGTATTGGCTCCTTTGCAACAAATTCCTGACATTGTGGGATGATCAGTAGGATTGTGGAGAAGGCCACAAAGCCTCTCAACCTCGCAGAACTTCAAGATCAGCTCATAAACCCTGAACATGGACTGGAAAACCTCCAGGAGCACACCAAGAAAGAGTTCTATGAGTTCGTGCTGGACACATGGAGGGAACTCATCTTGTGGGAGACCAGGGACATGGGTGGGAAACCATCCATTTGGGTCTTTTGCAGGATGGACGTCAGGATCAAGATCAACCCATCTGGTGAGGGGAGGCCCCACTACTTCATCAACAAAGTAGAGCGGATGATCACAACAAGCATATGGTTATACCACTTTGTCAACAATATGATGAGGATGTTGGGGGATACTTTCGCCATGGTCTTCAAGCAGTGGTTGAAGGATTCCCAAAACCCTTACATACTGTAATAATGCACTACATAGTACTTGATGAATACTGATCTGGATTTCAGAAACGCAATGTTGCAATGGTAGGTAGTAGTGACACTTGGTTGTCAATGAACATTCCACATGGAACAGCACAACAGTGTCAGACAAGCCACGACCGTGGTGTGATGGTATCCTGAGCAGGAATTATACATGTCACTTCTCTGGGTTGCTGCCTAGAGCTATGTGCCTTGCAGCCGAGTATGTCCCCCATGAATGCGAGATGTGTATGCTTCATATTAGGCCACCGAACATGTGCCGAACATATGTCCGACTGTGTTTGGCAGATTGAAGCATGCTGGGAACATTTATTCTACGGGCGAACACGCATGCACCGCATGTGTGATGTCTCTACACGTCGTATTAGGGCACCGAACATGCGCCGAACATAGTCGAACATATGTTCGGCACATGTTGCCGCTCTCATGAGTCAGCAGGAGCACAGAAGGCTGATGTGGTCCATGAATGCAACATGTATATGCTTCATATTAGGCCACCGAACATGTGCCGAACATATGTTCGACTATGTTAGGCAGGTTGATGCATGCTGGGAACATGCATTTCTACAGGCGACCACATATGTGCCGCATATGGGATGCCTCCACACATTGTATTAGGGTGCCGAACATGCGCCGAACCTATGTTCGACTCTGTTTGGCGCATATTCCTGCTGTTCCAAGTCTGCAAGAGCACGGGAAAATGCCGGAGCCATTCCAGAACTGGTCCTTGATCATCGGCTTCAGAGGGCAGACGGACGAGGGAAAGTCCAAGCAACGCTGACACTTCTTCCTGGAATAGTTTGGTTTGGGTTGCAAACTCCTGAAGCAGCAAGGCTTCACCATTGCAATATCTGACTAGCTCTTAGTTACAGCTTCGGAACATCTTGAAATGACTTCATGGTTATCTGAGAACCTGCAAGGACACGAGGGTTAGAATAGTCGTGAATGAACCACAACAGGCCAGTGCATCTCTACATTCCCTGTGACTTCTGACTCCCATCCACCCCTCGCATTAGGCTGCCAAACATAGTCGACATAGGTTTGGTGCATGTTTGGCGTGCTGAGCCATCACCCAAAATTGGGTAACCATTGTCCGGCATGTACACGGCAAAGGTCGGATGCCTTCACACATCATATCATGGTGCTGAACATGTGCCAAACATGGTCGAACCAACATTTGGCACATGTTCAGCATATTACGACATTGCATATAAGTGTATACAATAGTCAAACATGTGTTGTGCAGATACGTGACGGCTCTGCCATTTGTTTTGGGGCGCCGAACCTGCACCGAATGTAAGTTCGACTAGGTTCGGTATGTTATGTAATTACATCATGTGACCCTGGTTGGGTGGGGTTTCAGTGGCAGATGCACACAACCTCTCTTTCTTGTGATACAGCATTGAAAAAAATGACTGGAATTGTAGCACGATTGGACTACCTGCTCCAACCACACCTCCCCTCCAATTCGTTCCCCATCATCGTGAAGGTCCTCCATGGCGATTCCCTGAATCCGGATGTCACCGCCAGTGGCCGTCATTCTGGTGACCTCTACCTGAGCCCTGAAAGCATCTGGATGATCCAATCCGGTGAATGGGTGAAATGGAATCCAACACAGGCCTTATTGCTTGATGTTGATGGTGACGAGCTCTATGCCAGCCCCTGCATGACTCAAGGCCTGCGACTACTCAGCAAAGAAGAGGAACATTGTATGGCACTACCATGAATCATATGCGAACTAGGTCTGGGCCCCTTGGATGACGTCATGGCAGCGCTGCTTCAACGTATGAAGACAGCAATCGGTTTTCATAGATGCGATTCTGGTCATGGATCAGAACAGGTATGTGATGTCAACCTGTGACTCATGTGTCATCCAGGTTGACAGCTGTTGATGATGGCAGGTTCCCTCTAGGCATCAGATGGCTGATATAGTACAGATAGTAGAAAAGCCCTTGGTAAGCGACGCCAACATTCCTCGCCACAAGTGCATACTGAATGCAATTGCATGTACAGGATATGGTACCAAGGTTGCACGTGCACAGCACAACACAGGCCACATCGCATGATAAGTCTACCATGATGACCAAACCACGAAAACGAAAGGGGAAGACCGAGGCAAAAACATGCAACGAGGCCCAGGTTTGTCTCTGTCTTAGAGATGACATTCTATAGATGACCTCTGTACAGGCACCCAAAGCCATGGACAAGGGAAAAAGAAAGGCGGACGAGGGGCCAGGATCATCTACAGAAGAAGACAGAGACACGGCCAAGGACCTTTGTGTAACGAGCGCCCGAGAGCCAAAGCATCACAAGAGTAAGTGGTCTGTCTGATCTACATAGTGCAACCACTGACATGAATTCATAGCCACACCGGCCATGGAATCCTTGCTATCGGGGATGACTTGTCCACCCAATACCCCCATTCTGGAGTGGAGAAGCCTGGGTGTCAGCATGTATGTTCTGTAGTTCAGTGATGTGGCAAGTGGAAAACTGCCTGTCATCAAGTATGAACTGACAGGGAAATGCAGTTCCAGGATCGGAAAACCATGGAGTACATGTCCCATGCTCCCAGAGCACAAGATGTAAACTACGGCATGGATAGGCCAATGCTCCTGGAGCTTGTGTATGATGGACGCAATGCAGGCGCACTATGGTGGCTGACCACACAGATAGAGAAGGCGATATCAAAGGGATGTGTGGTCTTGGTTCGTGGATGGGAGCCGACACCCTCACTTGACTTCATTGTAGACTCTGTGTGGATGTTCAGATCAATGGTGTTGCAGGTTGTGGATGTCCAAGGTTCGTGTCCAGCGTGGCATGCACCGAAATCGAAATTTTTCACACATTGGATTACAGATGCCATCATGCACTCAAAGGAACAGAAGAAGGGTGCAAATGCCGATCTCAGCGATATCCATTGCCACCTGACAATGGAAGCCTTCATCGCTGCCAGAGAGAAAGCAGATGAATGTCTCAACCTTCTGGACCTCCCGAACTTCCAGCCCGACGTCCCCATCTTCCTAAGGTAAGCCATCCTCACGTTCATGCTCCGCTACACCTTCAAAACTGCCAAAATTGCATTCGTTCTTAGACCACTTTCAGTCAACGTCAACACCAAGTCCGCGACAATGAACAACTGCCACCTCCCTAGAAATGGGGTGAACAAATGAAAGACTTTCATTGGCATCCAGATGATCACTGGCGACTCGGAAAAAATCCAAGGGTGGGATCTCCTGACACATGGTGGGTTCCTCACCTATCCTCATCACGATGCATGCAGACTGGTGACATACGTGATGGTGCAATCAGGTAAGAAAATATGGGGCTACCTCAACACACTCGGAAGCTCCTTGCAAACCTGCAAGTCGCTCTTTGCCAACTGGGACAAGATCTTCAAGGCAATGATGGATGCAAAGGTCCCCAATGTTCCTTTGGGTATGGTGGTGCTTAGGAGGGGTGACACATTGTAAGTCGTTGTGCCTTCCACCTCAAGGCATTATACAGACTCCAAACACCCACAGGATCCAGCCTCTAGGCAGTAACCACATGATTTACACCACTCAGAACAGCCTGACGTCTGGAGGGCATTTCCTGTCATACTTGATGATGCACCTCATGGAGATCTCCAATGATTTTGACTGCTCGCACATCCCTGGACAGGATGACGCTAGCAGGCTCTAGTAGCAATGAATGTGGTGCATCTGTCACTTGATTGGTACATGACCTAGATGGTACTAGCACTTCCAGTCATCGCACAGGACCTGAAACATGGGTCACACCTCATGAAGATGATTCACCCAATGTAAGCTAACTGCAGTCCACAGGGATATTCTACAAAAGATCGGTGATTGGGATGATTGCCCTAATCGAGAAAGCAGAGGTTTACATCACCGGGGAGTTAAAGGAGGCCACTCCAGCACTCAGGAAAGGGGATGCGATGATGCAGGAGATATTGGGAGAGTAGGAGGCAGTGATGAAGATTGTGAAAACGGTGAAGGAAGCATTGGGGGTGATGAATGCAGCCAATGAGCTGGTGAAAGGGAGCTGGTGGGACCCTGGGCCGATATATGACATCAAGGACGCATTGGTGAAATTTGTAGCCGCTTAGTAGATGTGTACATGGTACAAGCATGCAAGGTTGACTTGAGTGATTGAAAGGATGGTCCACAAGCCCTGCAGTAGTATAAGGTGTGCGGAAGCAGATGGACATAGGTTCTACTCGAGTTCTCCGCCAGTTGTTCATAGCATATGAAGTGCTGGACCTAACATACCCTTTCTCATGATGGGGTGATGTGCTGAACATGTGTCAACCACAGTTGAACATACACTCGGCATGTTTTTGGCACCCCAATATGATGATTGAAGGCACCGGACATCTGCTGAACACAGTCGAACGTAAGTTTGGTGCATGTTCGGTACCATAACAGAAAGCATAGAGGCACTGATATCTTCCAAATGCAGTTGAAAATAGGATCATTGCACATTTGGTCAACCTAACCTAACCCAACCGAACACATACAATTTAGCTACAACTGTAGGTATTAGGTATTCCTGGTGTGTGATGTATCAACTTTTGTTTAGTGGTTACAGAGGGTTCGATCTGGACTGCCCGTGGCACTGATGCAATACCATACTCCTTCATACCACGTGCATGTCGCCTGATGTTCACCATGCTGAAGTTTGATGGATGGTCAGCACCCCCAAAGGCGGACACTTGATCTCGCACACCTGGAGCACAAGAACACAGCATTTGTCAGCAGGCCAAGACATGCCTGGCAAGCACGGAGCATCCCAACAGGTCATGTGATGCATGCAAACCAATGCTTATGTCATACTCTCGTTGCTTGGACCGCGTTTTCATACACGTCCATCATATTCCATGGACCATTGTTGACTTTGTCTAGCATCATCACCACTACAGTGTCTAAAACACCACCAAAGTGCCATGATGAAGGAAAAGAAGCCATCTCGCCCCCATCATGTGCTTGACAGTTATGAAGTCTGTGCCCATACCTGTGGTTGCAAGGACCAGGAAATAGAAATATTGTGACCATGGCCAAAAAAAGGAGGCGGATGCACAAAACATTCCCAGTCAAGGTTTTTCCATCCAGACTGTGATGTGGACTGTCCAGGGAATGGGGCATTCAAGAAAGGAGCTGTGCATCACTTTCGAACACGGAATCCCACTTGTGAAGAGATTGTCGCCCATCTTATGCAGAAACAGGCAGCAAAAGAACTAAAGCACCTCGACCTGCCACCATTGACAGCAGATGAAATGGAGAATACTGCTGAATTGTGAGTGCCATTGACTGTACATCATCGTTTGTCCTGACGCTGAATAGAAACAATAGCACAACCGCCATGGGGGAAGAACAAGAGAACAATGATGTAGAGATGGATACAGGCATGGATGTTGATATGGAAGTGGATGACGGTGCCCCAGGTCCATCTCGGCTGCTGATGAATCCAGAACAAGCACCGACCCACCTGCATGCCACACTTCACTTGGATTATGTGTGCAGCTCCAGCAGTCACAGAAGGTCCAGGGAGTTGTTGATCAAGATGCAGGATGGTCGTTGCCATCATACTGACATCCTCTCCTTTCATTGACTAGAAACCATTCGATGACATCACTGGTCTCAGGGTCAATGTCACTGAGCAGACACAGCTGGTATCCACTAGAACCATCTAAGAACAAATCATTCAAGATCTTGTACGTCCAAGACCCAAGTCGCGTAATGAAAAGGAAGGACACTGAGAGCAACCTTGCATGGGCCATCCATGACATAACGGAGGTACAGTACAAGGTGATCAAGGACCTGTCGGAGTTTGTGTATAAAAAGTTCAAGACAAAGTCTTCGGTAAGGGTGTTGGTGACCAAATGGGTGAGCTCCACCACTTCTCAGTAAGGTCACAGGCATTGACACAATCAAGATCTGGGTAATGCTTCAGTTTGACGACTTCGAGGGTGGAAGCACCTTCAACATCAGATACATGAAGTGGAGGATTTCTGAGAGACTGTCCTACACCCACAATTGCAGTCTTTAGAATGGAATGAGATAGTGTTGATGGATTGTGTGATAGGAGGTGTCAATTATTCCATCAACCATCGGTGAGCTGCTCGGTCATCCATCTGTGGCCGTATCTAACATGCTGTGACAAAATAAAATCAAACAATCCCGGTAAATACCCAGGAAATCTGTATGGCCTCTCCACAGATGACTTCCACACATATGAAAGCCACATGGACATGCTATCCTGTCTCATGCAGTTCTGGCCCCCAATCAAGCAGGTACGATCAATGGCATCCAAGTGGTCAACCCTTCACAACCTGCAAGTGATTGCATCCATCAAAGGAATGTATTTCCCGAGAATGACACAGCTGAGGGAAGGGGACGACATACCACTGCATGCCATGCTAAAGCGTAGCAATAGCAATTGTGGAACTCACGTCATACTTCCAAGCACTAAGCCAGCCTGCCGCTTTTGGAACTACCTTACAAGCGAAATCCACAAATCCGAGTTTTGGATGGCACAGGAATACGTCCAAAGTCTGGATGAAATCAAAGAGTGGAGAGTCTTCATCATCAGCAGAAAGATCCTCTCAACAGTGCACACATTCCATACTAAGACCGAAGGTGATTGGAGGGGTGTTACCATTGACTCCTTTCTTTCTCTGGAAGAGATCCAGTAAGTACCTGTTCTGAAGTGGGTCTGTGGACACAACGCTCACCAGCATTTTCAGTCAACTGATGCAGGGAGATCAGAGACCTTCGACCAGAGCAGACTGGAGGAAACACATTGTGAACCCACAAAGTGGCACACTCGTGGTGCGGCAATGGGTGAAACAGGAGTTTAATGATTTCGTCATTGGCCAGTGGAAGGAGCTTGTGTTGGCAGAGATGAGAAGTAGTGGTGGCAAGCCCCCTATTGCTGTCTTCTGCAGGATGGACGTTGGGATCAAGATCGGCAGTGGAAACGACGACATGCTGCAATACTTCGTGAACAAGGTGGAGCGTACACCGATGACCAGCCTGTGGCTTACCTGCCACGTGCATAGGACTATGGGAATCATGGCAGACACATTCGCCATGATTTTCAGGACCTGGCTTTGTGACATCTGTAATGCATACATATTGTAGATACATAGATCTTTTAATTCAGTCTTTAGG